>PVKM010026423.1:0-19371 GCA_004027735.1 Carollia perspicillata | reverse complement strand
CTTTTATCTGTGGTTGGATGCCGAATCATTATTCTTGGTGGCTGGGGGCACATGCTCAAGGAATATCTTATTTGGTCATTTTGCTGATCTCATGACAAGGGATGCATTTCTTTCCCCTGGCCCAGTTTGAAAAATCCCAGGGAAAAGCCCTATTGTCCTGTGGAAGTCACGTGCCCACCTTGGACCAGTCACTGTGTGCTACAACGGCAGCTTTCCCCAGAACCATGTGGTTGAACTTGGGAGAGGAGCAACTTCCTGATAGAAAGGGGCGGTTGCCCCCAAACAAGAAAAGGCTCTTTGGACATCTTTAAGGTGTCCATTATAGATCACGTGGTATCGCTGTGTGTGTGGTTTATCTTTGGGCTATTAGTTCCTTTCATTTATATTGTAGTTCATGTTGTCCAGAAGATTTTCACAACTTGAACTCATCTGAATCTGTATCACTCTCTGAATCAGGCGGGGCACCCAGAAATTCTGAGTGAATTATCCAAGGCCATCTGCTGAAATATTTGACTTGGACCATCCTTGCTCCCTTTGATCCATTTACTCAGAAGACAGAAACATGGGTCCAACAGTGTCATTCTAGGAATCTATTCTGAATGAAGCTCATGTATGTGCAGCGTTGGTCCTTGTAGGAAAAAAATACAGTCATGTCAGGGCTCATCAACAGGAGAAAGGCTAAGTAATACGTGGTATACTGGTTTGATGGAATGTAATGTGTATGTACGCATAGGGAGAGATCCCCAGGACACGTTTGTAAGTGAAAAAACAAGTCTCGGAACAATGAGAAAAGCACAGTCTCATTTGTATAAAATAAGCACAAAACCCTACACGGGTGTAGGAAGATATTGACAAGGACTGGAAGAATGCTCTTTCAACCACCGACACGTAGTGCTGGCATTTGGGAGGGAGGGAAGAAGGGGAAGGAAACTTGGAGGTGCTTCCTATTTCACTCGGCATGCTGCTGTGTTGCCTGGATCTTTCATCATGGCGTGTCCACGTAGTCACTGCACAAATGATAAAACCCGCCAGAATAAAATCCGAAGCATCCCTCAGGGGACCCAGGGAGCTGGGATGAAATTTCTCTAGGTCTCTGACTGTTTCATTGAAAACTTTGTGCATTCCTTACGGGTTGGATCTAATCCCTTTCAGTTGAGAGCAAAAGTTCTTGAACAGAAGGTCCTGTGAAACATCCATCCCCCCATCCCTTCTGAATGTCTACTGTATGCATAGATAGATGTATTAATAGCAAGTGAGGTACAAAAAAGTTGAAGTCGGAGACTTTGTTCACAAAGAGAGCGCAGTTAGGAAGGTCACATGTACCGTAGGAAGTCAATATTGGTACACTTCCTGGAGGTCTTAGCGCTGGAACTCCACCAGCCCGACGTTTCCATTGTGTTGAATGTAAAAGCTGCACTCCCTGACCTCTCAGGTGGTTTTAGTGAGAAATCAGGTAGAATTCTGTGATTTTGTTCTAGGCCGTTCAAAGTTAACAAAGAAAAGTCACGAGGGGTCAGGGTTGGTCTTAGACTCTAAGCCACAGGGACCCAGGAAAGAATTCAACATCCCTCTGTGTCACTTGGAAAATATTTCTGACACATGTATTCTCTTTGAATAAAAGATTAAGAAAGGTGGCTGGAAAATTACATTTTTATATAATCCTCAGCGTAGAAGCAGGAAGTACCAATGCAGAAAGAAAAGGAACAGAAAGCCAATCAGCCAACTCTGGAAAGCTTACACACAGTCAAGGCAAATGGATTGTCTGCTTAACCCCTGGCTAAGCAGTCAGACAAACACTTAAGAGAAACTCAGAACCAGCTTCAAGGTGAAGGGTGGAGAAGACTTTCTGCTCACTTAGTGGGGCTAAAAGCTTTTGGACAACTGCTCAGGGCTTACAGATGAGAGAAAGGCGACAGGAGGACCTTTGCTGGGGAGCAGTTGAAAGCAGAGGCGTGGAGTAAACAGCTTTCCAACAAGACACCCTTTATTGTTGAGAAGCCACTCTGGGCAAATCCGGCTTCGCTTCCAAGTCAGTGCGGCAGGAAGCTGGGTGGGAGCAGGGCCAGGAAAGGCAAACCTCAACCCACGGCGCCCTTCACGTACAGCGACCTCCTGTTCCCTTCTTGCCATGATATGTTTTTTTACTTTCAAATTTTTATTGATTGGTTTTTAGAGAGGGGGGAAGGTGTGGGGGCATGGAGAGAGAGAGGAACATTGATTTGGTGTTCCGCCCATTTACGCATTTATTGGTTGTTTCTTGGATGTGTTCTGACAGGGGATCAAACCCACAACCTGGTGCATCAGGGCGATGCTCCAATAGAGTGCGCTATCTGGCCAGGGCCTTGTCATAATGTCTTAATCTACAAGAGAGATCTTTTTAAAATATTTTATTTATTTATTTTTAGAGAGGGTAACAGAAGGAGAAAGAGATGAACAGAAACATCTATGTTAATGCACTGACTGGTTGCCTCTTGCATGCCCCCAGCCCAGGGCCTGGCCCGCAACCCAGGCATGTGCCCTGACTGGGAATTGAATTGGCGGCCTTTTGATTTGTGGAACAACACCCAGTCCATTGAGCCACACCAGTTAGGGCTATAAGTGATATGTTAAAAAAATGAAAATAATGTACTCCTTCCCCATTATAAAGTAGCACAAACTTGGAGAAATATCTTTGGAAGGGTCAGGATAGCAAAGGAGTTAAGGTCTGAAATCAGGCAGGCCTATTGTGTTGGGCAAATAACTTAACCTCTCTGAGCCTCAGTTTTCTCATCTGTAAATGGACATAATAATGGTAATTACCTTGTCAGATTGCCATGAGTATTAAAGATAATTTAATGTTTAGTACCAGACCTGGAACATTGTACATAAACTCTGAGTCAATAGTATCTTTTATTACCATTATTATTTATTATTTTTATTTTGAAGACTGAATTGATATAGAAAAACAAGCCAATTCTGCTTCAGCTCTGGAAGAGAGTAAATTTTGGTTACTTTTCTCTGTGACTTCGGGAGTCCTAAGATGTAGCTAGAAAATCACGCTAGTAAGAACTACCGCACGGTGGGCTCTTTCTGTTTCTGGTCTCCGGGGTCTCCTATGAGTGCAGCCAGCCCCCCAGCCTTTGTTTAAGCACCATCTCCTTCAGGGCCCCTCAGGCCAGAATAGTCTTTTTCTTTTCCTCCTTAGCCTTTTCCACAATTGTAATTAGGGGGTTATTTGTGGTGTTATTTGTTGAATGTATGAACAATGTAATTTTTAAAAAGTGAAAAACATGACTTGGGTCCAAATGTACAGTGAATCCGTGTCAAGGATTTATTAATGTAGGAAATTGGCCCGATGATGACTGGGCTGGTTCCCACACACGTGTCGGGGGGAAAGGCATGCTGGAGCGAGTTTGCCGCGTTGTAGACAAAATAGGTTAATGCCATGCAGAGCGATGGAATGCTGACTTTAGCAGGTATCTTTTGCACCAGGCCAAGATCATTTGCATCTGCACTAGACAAAAGTCTAAGCTTCCAAGTTAACCAATAACTTCACAGTGGGTTGGCCTTAATCAATAGTAAATAATCAATCAAATAAAGGAACATTCTGCTAGAGGAGGAAATAATCTCTGGGGAGGTGGTAGGGGTAGTTAAGTGAAGCTTTGGTATGACTTTGAAAAGACGTGTAGTCATCTTTATGCCTTATTTCCAACATTGGATCATTTTTCCTAACAAGTGTCTATCTCCTCCATGGAAGGTAAGCTTGGTGAGGATGGAGACCACATGGGCATCTATGCCCAGCCCTGCACCATGCCTGCTTGACTGTCTAAACCAGGCCCTCTGCGTTTGGGGTGAGGCCTGTGATGCCGCTGTTGCCCGTGTGGGCTGTGCCCTCTGGGGTGTGCCTTCGCCCCCCTACTGAAGCCAGTCCCCTCGGTTGAGTTGGTCCTCTCAACCCAGATCTTGTGTCCTAGATTTTATTTGGGATTTTTGTATTTAAGTTTAAAAGCAAGATTAAGCTATCATTTAATTTTTATTCTTGGTGCCTTTAGGTTTTATGATCAAAACCACATTTACCTCATAAAAACAAATAGAGTGTGTGCTGATTCCTGTATTTTGGAACAGCTTTGGTAACAACCAGGGAGTAAATTGCGGTTTGGAAATTTAAGAAAATACTTCAGTGATTCTTACAACCCATGGGCATGAACTAAGGGGGGGAAATGCTGGGAGGAAGGGGGTGCAGGGCAGAGGGGATTAAGGGGAGCAAAAAAAGGGACAACTATAATAGCATAATCAATAAAATATACTTAAAAATAAAAAATAAATAAAAATACTTTAGTGATTCTGTCAGTATCATTTGGTTTTTGGGGGGTATTCTTATTTTGTAACTGTTTTTAATTCTGTGATTAGCCTGTTGGTTTATTTATGTTCTGTATTTTGCGACAGCTCAGTTTATTATTTCATACTTCAACAGCTAGTTATAGAGCATCGATAATGATAATTATTAATATGTAGTTTAGAAAATAGTTGTTTATAATTATTGCCAATATCTTTTAACCTTCATCCCACATTTTACCATTTTAAATACATTTGCTAATTCTCCCTCTTTTGGATCATTGGGATTTGCTTTTATTTTCTTATTCCTTATTAATATGGAAATATAAGTATTCTCTTAAGCATCACTTTGGGAGCACTCTATCAATTTTAATATGGAAATGTCATTTCAAAACATTGTATTATTAGGGGATTTTTTTCTTGATGTAGGAAATATTTTTTAATGTTACAAAACAAACTACTTTTTATTTTGTATTAAACAGTCAAAATACTTTTCAAGTCACACAATCATCTCTCATATTTGAACAGTCTACATATTTAGAATGTGCAATGCACAGCCATGTGAGGATAAGTACTTCCCATCAATGTTTACATGCCGATGTGATATGAATCAGTTGTTACTACGGAACTGATCATATGCATACATTTAAAAATGCTGCTAATGATTCTTAAAAGATTACATATGGGCTCATACCCTTGTCTACAAAGTTAAACACGATGATACCTTTGAAGTTTGATGTCGGAAGTATTTAAACACTTAAAAAATTTTTTATATGAGGTGGAGCTTTTAAATTTTGCATGCTTTTAAAAAACCTGGTTTGTTGAGACATGATTTGTATAAAAAAAGAGTTTACCCCTTTTCACCATAGAGTTTAATGAGCTTGGACAAATGTATGCAATTGTGTGACAACCGATCACAGCTAAGGCATACGTATGTGAGAGGATTTTTGATCTGGTTTCCAAATGGCTTTGCTGTTTGCATTCCCACCCTCAGTGGACGAAGAGTTCCAGTTGCTCTGCATTTGCTCAGCATTTGGTGCTGTATTTGCATTGCATTCATGCTAAGGAGTATGTCACGGTATCTTCTTGTGATTTTAGTTTGCATTTCCTGAACACCTAATAATGTCAAATTTCTTTGCTTAGGCCTTCCTCATTTTCTTTTTGGTAAAGTCTCTGTAAAATAATTTGCTCGTCACATAAAAGAGTTGTTTGGTTTTTTACCACCGATTTCTGAGAGTTCTCTATATGTTCTGGATATAAATCCTTCATTGGACATGTGACAAAAATATTTTCTTATCATGTAAAGCTTGTCTGTTCCTTGTCATTTTAAGACTGTTCATGGTGTCTTTGGCCCACAAGAATTTAGAATTTTTATATCGACAAGTTTGTCAGTTGGTTTTTCATAGCTTCTGATGTTAGTGTATTGCTTAAGAAGAATTACTGAAGTTACACATACCTTCCTTTCCACTGTTTAAAAAATAACACTAAAACCATCAGTATGCATATTAAATTCTGCATCTTTCCTCTCCAGTATCTGCTTCTGTTTCTCAGAAACTGAAGAGACTTAGCATGCTGTTCCTTCTTTTCTGCCTCTCCTCTCCTATTCTATTTCATGTTTTGTTGTTTGTTTCCTCTTTACACTTTGTCTAGACTTGTTTTCTCAGAGAGAGGTCATGGCTGGTAAATTTTCTAAGTTCTTGAATATTAGAAAATACTGATTTTTCTCTCCTTTAGAAAAAAATCCTCACCTGAGGATATGCTTATTGATTTTTGAGGGAGAGAGAGGGAGGGAGGAGAGAGAGAGGAGAAACATCCATGTAAGGAAGTACATGGCCCAACCAGGGACCAAACCCGCAAACCAGGCATGTGCCCTGACCGGGAATCAAACCTGTGACCCCTGGGTTTACAACTAACTGAGCCACACCAGCCAGGGCTTTTTCTCTTATTCTTCCAAGTTGAAAATAATTTCAAGATACTGTTTCATTGTCTTTCTGCCGCAGTATTACAATGAGAAATGCAATACCATCCTCTCTAGCTATGTATTTTCTTTGGAAGTTTTAGAATTTTTTCTTATCCTTGGTTTTCGGAAAGGTCACCACAATGTTCTAAGTATTAGTCTTTTTTTAAATGTATCCTTCTTGGCACTTTGTGTGCCCTTTCAGTTTGAAAACCCACATATTCTCGAAAACCTTATTCTATTTATTTCTTGGACTTACTCCTCACTCAAATTCAGTCTTTTTCCTATGCACAACTCCTATTAGATGGATATTGATTTTTATGTTGCTTCTGAAATAGCTGGATGTCTGATTTTTACATATAAAAATGGAATCGAGGTCTCTTAGGTCCATAAACTATGGGCAAGAGGGCTACAGAGGACTAGCATGAGTGTCCGCATAAGTTAGCCGGGCTAACGGAATAACTGAAAGGAAAGTTTGCATTTAATTATCTGGACAACATAAGCAGCATTGAGGTAACAGTCTTAATAACTCTCGTTAATTAACATAACTACTTGAATTAGCTCCCTTGGTACATTTAATTTTTGCTGAAACTGACACTGGAAGGTGACATCACCATCCTGTGGAAGCTTGCTAGGAATGCAGAGTCTCAGGCCTCACCCTGGACCAGCTGAACCTTCATTTTACTGAATCTGCGCCTCGATAAGGAGGCATGGAGGCACATTGAAGTTTGAGAAGCACGGCTCTGGAGAGCTGCTGCTCATCTCTGGCGCTCACAGAGTGATGTGTTTCCTGTCTTCAGTACGAGAGTGCAAACTCCCTCAGGGTCTGCTTCCTGACTAACTCATCCTCAATCCAGAGCACCTAGCACAGTGCTTTTCTTTGCTATTTTTTTTTATACAGAGCTGCTCAATAAATATTTTTTAATAAGTTAATTCTCCCATAGACGTGAATTTGGTATCCATCCTTATCTACAAGGTGCACACACGCCTTCTTCCTATTACTGGCTGTGCTTCCCCCTGCCTCTCAGATGAAGGACCTCACATTGTCATTGTCCCCAGATTTCACACCGTTAAGAAAATCTCATGGGTAGGAGTCATTTCAGACATTTCCGATATTTCAAGAAAAAGCAGTTTCAGATTTCATTCTTCTAGAACATATTGCTACTCAGAAGTTCGCTGTAGGGGCCAAGGCTTTGGTTTTATCTGCTCTCAGTGAACTCACATTCTTACTGGAATTTCCGTAACTATAGTTACAGGCACACAGCAGCTGTCCTTAGAATCTCAGGAGCATTTCTTTGATGTTTTTTTTCCCCTTCTGATAATGAGTAGAGATTGAAACAAATGTAAAGATGGCCTATCACTTGGAGTTGTTCATTCTCCTCACTGTGGCAGAGATTTTTCACCTTTGGAAACACTTCAACCCTTCTGGGAAATGGCCAAGTTGAACAACCTGGAGAATTAGCGAGTAGAGTGTGGCAGGCAGAGTGATGCCCCTCCCACAAGGTCCTAGTTAGTTTAGGTCTCAATTCCCACTCCTCCAAACATGTGCCTGTGTTACTTTACGTGGCCAAAGGGTCTTCACAGATGTGATCTGGGGCCTGCAAATGGACAGATGACCCTGGATTATCCCAGTTCATGTGATCCCATGAACCCCTGAAAGCAGAGAATCTTTCTGGCTACACAGAAACAGTGAGAGCTTGTCCCCCAAGCATGGGGAAAAGTTTCCATGGGCCAGGAATCGCAGGTGGTCCCCAGAAGCTAGAGAGGTAAGGACACACGTTCTGATTTAGAACCTCTAGAAAGGATGCCACCCTGCTGGCACCTTGATTTTAGCCTGAGGAGATCAGGCTGCACTTTTGACCTATAGAACTGCAAGGTAATGAATTTATGTTGTTTGGGACACCAAATGTGCATTTTTTTTTTTTTTTACAGCAGAAATAGGAAACTCATACAGAAAGGAGGACACTGTGTTGTTTCTGGGTATGTTGGCAGGTAAAGACCAGGTGGCAAGTGTTCAATAAAGAGTCTGTTTTGTTACATTCCTTTGCATCCTCTGAGTCTTCCCAGTTATCAGGAAATGCTTTCATCTTGTGTCATAAACTCTGTTTCTAAAATTTCCTTCCTTGCCCTCCTCTGATGTAAAGGTCCCAGGATCCCATGTTGGGAGGGAGGGCTGATGAATGTGGCAAGTAGTGCTGGTCTCTGAATGGTATAGATGGGGTCCATCCCCTAAAACACCCGTCCCCACCCCAAGTCTAAAACTGCATGATTAGAGAACTATGACTTGCATCTTCTTTAGTCTTAAGAGTTTTCCATTATTACGAGCACTATACCTCCCTGTAGTAGGCATGGATGGACAGCATGACGAGAAGGAAGGAGAAAGTTAAGAGAAAAGAACAGGATGGTAAGTGGCTAGTCTCAGTGCCTCTCAGCACAGCAGTCTTCTAAATTTCCAAGCTCATAATGTCGCGATGAACATGCAGGTGCTTATGTTCTTTTGATTTAGTTTTTGGGTTCCTTTGGATATATTCCCAGAAGTGGGATTGCTGGGTCACGAGGCAGATCCATTTTTAATTTTTTGAGCTATTTCCATACTGCTTTCCACAGCGGCCGCACCAGTCTGCATTGTTACTTACAATCGCCAAGATATGGAACAGCCCAAGTGTCCATCAGTAGATGAGTGGATAAAACAACCACGGGACATTTACACAATGGGATACCATTTGGCCATAAAAAAGAAGAAAGTTCTTGCCTTTGCAACAGTATGGATGGGCCTGAGAACATTATGCTAAGTGAAATAGAGAGCAGGATGACAGCTAAGGCGGGGCAGGTCAGGGGGTGGAGGGATCGAGCAAAAAGAAAGAAGGACTCATGGGCATGGACAACAGTGTGGTGATTGCAGGGTGGGGTGCGGTATAAGACTAAATGGCAATGGGAAAAAATAAAATAAGAAAATATAAAATGCAAGGGAAAAGAATAAAAACAAAAGTAAAAAAAATTTCTAAACTTAGAACTTCAGAGTCTGTAGAACTTTGATACCCAGAAAGGTTGCTTTTCCTGAACCCCTGATCACTTTAAGTTGAAAGTCACTTCAATGACGTTCTTGTGATGTCTCTGGTTTCCCTAACGTGCAGTGGGGCCAGCTGCTGTTGAATTTATCATCTCATTGAGTAAGAAGGTACATTTTGATTCAGAGAAAAAAAAAACTTAATATCTTTTTTAAGTTCCACAATTTAAAGGACACTTGGAATTCATGTTAATGTGATTCATTGGAAGGATTCTTTCAGTCTGAATTCTCTATTCATACAAAAGGACAAACTCATTAAGTTCTCAAAGGTCTCCAAGGAGGATGGTGATAATTGACTACTGAGCTGTGGCATTTCCGTGTTTTTAATAGAAGCTGAGAATGAAGAAAAATTGACCCGTTTGACATCACTTATCTAAATAATTGCTTATCAAAAACAATTATGGTTGTAGACCTTGGAGCAGAGGCATTCTCAGCTTCCAGAAAGCCTAGAGAATATCCTAAGTGAAAGCAGGCTTCTTCCACCTGCCCCATCCCTGCCTCTTCCATTGGTCTAATTTTATGATTTCATACTCCTTTTGTATCGATCCTAGAGATCTTTGTCTGGAATAGTCTACATCGAAAGTGGGAAAACCGATGACTATGCTTGTGTATCTATGTATATAGAAATGTCTGGAAGGATGCTTATCTACCCAGGTGTTAACCATGGTTGTCCCCTGGGCTATGGGCTCACAGGCCATTTTTCATGCCTACACCTGAGGTCGGGTCACCTGAAGTGGAGAAGGAATGCTCTCTCTGCCCCTGGCTTTCCTTTGGCCTCAGTCTTGCATCATTGTGTCCTGTGTGCTTACAGGCGGCATGTATGTAGGTCTTCCTTGGTGCTGGTGGGTGGGTGCTGGGGGCGGGGAAGGTGGGCATGCGAAAAACAACGGAGGTGCCGTCCCTGGCAGAATACTTTACACTTAGACAGTGGGTTCCCACACATAATGACCTTTTTGATTATGCTTTTCAATATGTTTTATGGCAAGTTTTAAAATTACCCTTGTAATAAAACTGCAAATCAAAAAAGTTTCAATAGAATTTTTGTTGACTTCTGAGAATAGGTCATCAGAAACCCAAGGGATACTTGGGTTCAAGTTAAGAATATACTTTCGTTGAGACTCTGGGGTTATTCGTTTTATTTCTAATGAGCCAGGGACACTGTAATTTTCAGAATTGTGCTGCCGCCTGCTACCCTCTCCCACCCATTGTCCTGTCAGTATGAGATATAGTAGTGCATTTTTTTTTCAGGGAGAGAGTTTAATCTCATTTCTGGAGAAAAAAGAAGCCTGCATTCGGATGTGAAAGGGAGGGATTCCTATGGATGATGAGGTTGATTGCAATCGAAATGTTTTTGTATGACGAGCCAGATGTCATCAGTCCTTGTAGATATGTGACTTGTAATCACTATATTGGAAGACAAAGTTGCACCAGCACATTTTCAGTCTTGCTTGTGATGCACAGTAAGCTAGACTGGTCAGAATCTAATCATGCCCACTTTCTGTAGACGTTCCAAATAAGCCTTCTCCCTGGCTCCAAAGAAGCACGAGACGCTTGTGCAGAAGGAGCTGCGAGCTTCCAGCAGAACCTCACAATACAAATGCCCCACCCTGGCTCTCGTAAGGCACCTGTCCATCCATAGTGTACTTGTCAGTCCCCAGGTACGTTTCCTCAGTGGACAACCAATCCACTAACACCCTAACACCAATTAGGCTTTCCCTAACACCAATTCAACTAAATACTGTAGCAGAGGGATTCATTCGTTACATTTTTTTTCAAGTTCTGTTTTTCTCTAACCTGTGAATCGTTGGAGAAGCCTCTTAAACTGCCTTCTGGTTGTGTTTTTTTTTTGCTACATCATTACTCAAGCCAAACTGATTAAGACTCATTTTGGTCGAAATAAATTCGTGTCTGGGCAAACAATCAACATGCTGAGTCTCAACCAGAGGGAATTAAACCGAGACTCATGTTAGGATGGACATTCTTAATAATTACGGCAGTAACCAACATAATCTGATGAACTGGTGGAGACGTAATGTCCCCATTTGTCAGACTGCCCTAGAATTCATTGGCTGTAGTTTCTCTCACTTCAGAGTTGCTCTTTGATTCTGGCACATCCTTCTCTCTGGTAATGGTTTCAGATCAGCCTGTCTGATTCACGGCTGCACAGAGAAGGTTTTCTCAGGAGCTAGCAGGACGATTGTTGAAAGCATGGAGAGGCAGATGGTAGACTTTATTTTCCCGGCTCATCTGCTTTGGCGGGGACTGATTATACATTCCGAGTAAGTGGCACAAGAAGTTGCATTTAACTCCGGTTCATCTCACACGTTTCCTTGTGGAGAACCTAAAATACAACACCAGTAAGAGCCTGAAACCTGCGTGGGGAGTGGGCCCCTGAGGACATGGCCGTGACCTTGGGCTGGAGCAGAGGTCATTTGTTCTGATGCTTCTAGGCTTTTTACTACCTCATGGCTGGATGAGCGTTCAGTCTTCTGTTGAACACCTTGAGTGATGGGGAACTCTCTGTTTCCTCTTCAGACAGTTTAACTGTGACATAATTCTTCCTTCTTTTGAGCTGATACCGACTTCTGAGTGATTTCCACTTAGGAATCCCAGCTATGCTCTTTGGTAGCAACACAGAACCAATGGATTTCCTCTCCACCTGGAAGGTATCTCAGATGTGAGCTAGAATACCATCTCATCTCCCACAGGCCAATGCTCCCTAGTCCATGACTCATTCCCATATGAAGTGGCCTGGGTCCTGGTTCACAGCCCTCTGACTTGGAGGAACTCAGAAGAGACAGAAGTAGTTTAGTTTAAACTTGTTTAAGCCACTTTTGTGACACAGACAGATTGAATGCAAACAGGCCCATGAAAACAAGAGGCTTGTCAATTGGGTTTTAAAGGATAAAGCAAGAGTGGGGGCGACCATAGACCATCTGTCAGGTGTCCCAGTCTTGTCCCAGGCCACCTATGCTTAGGTCCAGCCCCTGTCTCTCTGTAGACTGTTGACAAATATTAGGAACTTAGTGCTTCTACCCTGGCCTTTTAAATAAAGTTGACCCACCCATTATAAATGCAAGGATTTCTAGATCAGAGGTTTCCAGAACTCAAGCGTTTGCTTCGGGGACATTGGCATGTGGCCAAGTGGGCAGACTTTTCCTACCAGAGTCTTTTCTCTCCTTTCTTACATATTGGAGTAACACAGAGATGTTCTTATAGGGAGAAAGGTTCTTCAGCTCCGAGACCACCCGTCAACCAGGACCGCTTCTCCCTTCTCACTTTATTTCCCCCAGTCATCTCCAGGCCATCTTTGACTTTATCGCCCTGGTCCTGAGGCCTTAGGTTGTATGCCTCATCAGGATTTTGTTATGCAGTCAATCAATTACTGCCCATTATCACACAGGAAATACTGTGATAGGGTGACTCCGGTAAGAGGCAGTAAAGAGATTCAAAGCTGGCAGTTGTTTTGGGGGGGACCTCAGGTGCAGGGACTTTAGGTAATCATATTCCTCATTTCATGATGGGTTAAATCATCCACTTGTAATGGCCCTTCTCCTGCTTGGTTTTATTTTGCCTCTCCATCTCTTTCACAGAGGCAGTCTGATGTCCTTGATTATATCTGAACCCATGTAAAATATATGGTGTTCCTTTGTATGTGTTTGTAGTTCACACAGATGGTGTTATGTGTCTTGCTTTCTTACGTGTCTCAGCGCGCAGGTCTAGTTCAACGTGTCTGACGCTGCAGTGCTTGCCATGGTAGGTGGCCCCCACCCCAGTGTTCTTCTCTTCTTCCCTAGTCTCGACTCAACTCCCTGATGCTGCAGAGTCTGTGGGGCTAGATGACCGTGCCAATGGGTCGGTGTGAGTTTGGGAGTGTTTCCAGGAATGGATCCTGGTTCTATGGATTCACCGGCTGTAGGAAGGGTGGACCGAACTGGCATACACTGTCATTAGCAGGAGATGAAGTCCTCATTTTCTAATGACCTTGACACTTGGCATTTTCTGTCTGCCTAACTTGTGAATGGAAAATGTTGTCGATTTCCCTGTTTCTGATTGCTAGTGTGGTGGAGGAATCTCTTCACATACTCATTAGCCACTTGGGCTTCTCCTTTGTGAATATTCTGTTTTTCTGCTGTATTTTCTGTCTTTTTCTTGTTGATTTGGAAAAGCTATCTGTAGATTCCTGACATTAATCCACGGACATTTCAGACACTGCACATATTGTATGCATTTTTTTCTCTAATATATCTGGGTTTGGTTGCTGATATTTGGCTTAAGACTTTTGCTGTCTTCTTTCAATTGTGGGCAGGAATGAAAGTTGGGGAAGAGAGCTTGTTTTCTTATTGCTTTCCTGTGGAAAATTCCACAAGGACCTTCAATTTACTAATTTTCCCCATGTTTATGTGCAGTCTTATGTAAATGCATCTACCAGATGTCAGCTCGAGCCCTCTCTTCAGAGCTGGGTGAAATTGCTGTGAAAAACTCATCTCTCAATTTGCTGTTACCAAATAAAGTAACTCTTGAATTCTGTAAATTCTTGGACACTTGTATTATCGCGATCCCCTTTACTTTGGGCCTCTTCTCTTCTGTATCAACATGATAACTGAATGTCCCCTTTTCATCTGTCTCTATAAGAAATTAATCTGTACTATACATTTGCCAATGTTAAGTTGGTGTCTGAAGTTGAGGGGGTTATAGCATGGTGTCACACCTTGAAACTTAACTTCTGTCACCTTGTTTTCTTTTTTCAAATGTATTTTATTTTATTTTATTTCTTAACTATTTTATTGTTCAATTACAGTTGTCTGCTTTTACCTCCGACCACTCCCCACCAGCCATCCCCACCTCCCTCCCTTGCTTCCGCCCGCCTTGGTTTTGTCTATGAGTCTTTTAATAGTTGTTCCTGAAAACCCTTCCCCTCATTATGCCCTCACACCTACCCTCTGGTTACAGTCAGACTGTTCTTTTTTTAAAAAAAAGTTAATTTATGTATTTTTAGACAGAGGGGAAGGGAGGAACAAAGAGAGGGAGAGAAACATCAACATGTAGTTGCCTTCTTTGTGCCCCCAACTGGGGACTTGTCCCGCAACCCAGGCATGTGCCCTGAGGTTGGTATCCAGGCATGTGCTGGAATCTAACCGGCGACCCTTTGGTCTGCAGACTGGCACTCAGTCCACTGAGCCACACCTGCCAGGGCAGATTGTTCTTAATTTCAATGTCTCTGGTTCTATTTTGCTTGCTTGTTTGTTTGTTGATTAGGTTCCACTTAAAGGTGAGATCATATGGTATTTGTCTTTCACCACCTGGCTTATTTTACTTAGCGTAATGCTCTCCAGTTCCATCCATGTTGTCGAAAAGGGTAGGAGCTTCTGCTTTCTTTCCTGTGGTTAGTATTCCATTGTGTAAACATACCACAGTTTTTTGATCCATTCATTTACTGATGGGCACTTAGGTTGCTTCCAGCACTTAGGTATTGTAAAGTGTGCTGCTGTGAACATTGGGGTGCATAGGTTCTTTTGGATTACTGTTTCAGGGTTCTTGGGATATAATCCCAGCTGTGGAATTGCTGGGTGAAAAGGCAGTGTCACCTTGAGTGTGTTGAGGATGCTCTTACTGTTTTCCACAGTGGCTGCACCTGTCTGCACTCCCACCAACACTCTGTCACCTTGTTTTCTTGCCCTCTCCTCACTTCCCCATCTTCATTGCTGTAAAGTGTTTTCCTCCATTATGCTGAGCAATTTGGCTCTCTCCAAATCGAACTATTCAGACCCCCAAATGCTTAGCAAAACAAAATGTTCTCTTATTAGACTGACACCTGTAGAAGCTAGCTGGGTTGGAAACAGGCCCTCCAAAGAGAAATTCCTCTCTAATATTGCCCAACTAGTCAATGGTTTTGAAATAGATACAACCTAATGAGAGGTGAGGTGGCCTATTTTTCAGGATGCACTTTTTTTTTTTTTTGCATTAGGGTGAGTGAGCCTTTTTGGAAGGGGAAATGGTAAACATATCCAGAGCAGAGTAGCCTTATCTCTTTCTGTGGGACTAAGGCTTTATGCTGGTTTTGTTAGCACAGGTTATAAAGAGTACACAGATCTTGGAACCCAACGTGCTCTGATACTTGTCTTCTGTGTGATGTCGGATGAGTTCCGTATGCACACTCATCCTGTCCTTTAACAAACAAGGATGCTAACACCTACTTTATAGGTGTGTTTGGAGGATTAGAGGTAGCATCGAGGGCTCAGTGTGAATCCTGCCACAGAGCACTTGATCCTTATATGTTGGGCCGTTGTACACTCCAGTGTGATGCTGAAGACCTCTGGAAGGCAACACGAACACCTGGCACACCCTTTGGCGTGGCTGCTGGACCACTTGAGTGACAAGTAACTGATGAGTGGTATTTTTGTCAATGTGCTGGAGTTTTGGGAAATTTTCAATTCGATTCTCACAAAGCAGCTTCCTTAGCAATTGATGATCCTTGATGGTCCTGGGCTCTTGATCTTTTGACATAATTTATTGTCACAAAGACTGTATTTGGCTTCGACCTTAGGTAGTAGGAAGAAACCCTAAGTTCTCTCTTTAAGACTAACAGTACACACAGGGAAGGTCATAAAACCATTAGAACTCAGTTACATCTGAATCCCTGTGACAAATAAGGCTGCAGCATCTTTCTAAGACTCAGGGTAAAACTAGGGAGTGTTTTTCATACTCTGTATCCATTAGAATTAGGGGGTACGAGCATCTGCCTCCCTTGCTGCAATTAAAGTTATGTGAAAAGTAAAAGAAAATAAAGAGGATATTATCAGTGTGTCCTGAAAGACACGTGTTCATTACAACTTCGTCTGACTTCAATGTTCAATAGTTTCTAAAAATGTTTGCACCAAGTGAAGGTTTGTATGGAAAAACAAATTTCTATTGGCTTCTACAAAATTTTCAGCTAGATATTTGTATAGAAAAAAAAAATGTCGGGTGTGGCTAAGTGGGTTGGGAAATGATGGGTGTGGCTAAGTGGGTTGGGAATGGTGCCGGAAACTGAGCTGGTTCGATTCCCAGTCAGGGCACAAGCTTGGATGGTGGGCCAGGCCCCAGGTTGGGGTGTGCTAGGGGCAACCAACCAGTGTTTCTCTCACACATCCATGTTTCTCTCCCTCTTTCTCCCTCCCTCCCCCACTTGTAAACATAAATATAAATAAAATCTTTTTAGAAAAGGAAAGCAATTTGCTCTTGAAATGAGCCATCTGTAAGAAAATCAAATCCAGTGTAATTAGATGACTAGTCTATTTAGCTTTTTAGCTACTGCATGATGATGTAGCCAAGTGGACAATCAATTTACATGACCAGTTTGTGTGCAATTATAAGTCCCTGTAATATGCAAACTCACGACACAGTGAAATACAGGTTTGGTTCTTTGTTGAGCTTGTGATTCTCTTTGGTACTTGAGAGCCAGTGACCTTTCTCCACGTAATCAGGAGAGCCTGTTGGTTGGAGAAACCACTCTATCAAATCATGGCACAACCTCTAAAATCCATTTATTTCCCTAGGACCCAGGGTCGCTTGTCTCGCCCCACTTGCCACTTGGTCTATACCCAGTCTAGATGGCCTCTGTCCAGCTGTGGGCTTGGAGGCCAACTTTCCCCTCTTGAAGGGCTTGCTTTTCCTCCTGAAGCGTGGGATACCACAGGACCTTCCCTGTGCCAGGCAGGACCACTTAGAAGTAGAGGGGAGTCAACCTCAGCTTTGATAACGGGAAGTGAGAACCGGTAGGTTAAGTCTTATGAATTATCCTGAGGTGCAGTATTCTCCTGGCTCCTCAGACGATGGTCTTGCATGATTGAATTCTCAGGTTTGATTAGTGTGACCAGTTCAGCAATGCACCCTTGGGCTTACCCTCTTCCTCTGCCTCATTCTCTGTCTCTTCCTCTCTTATTTCCTTGGGGGCTACTATCCCTAAGAAAATGGTAACACATAAGCTCCGCTTTTTGAGGAAACCCAGGCTAACACAGCTCTCTTCTCCTTTTAGTATGACATGCAGGCCATAGCATTTGATGACACAGACTTCATTGTGATTCCATTCCTGTATGGTTTAAATGGATTCTGTCTTTCAGAGTATAACATGGAATATTTTTTTTTGCCAAGTAGCCCATGGATCCTAGAGCTATACGCTCAAAGGGTATCTCTAGCCCTCTACATTTCAGTGGTTCTAGTATTTGGTTGTTGTTTTTTTTTTTTTTTTTTGCTTTGAACAATAATTAATGTCAGAATTTGTGTACATGAACCTAATGAAGATTCTACTTATTTACAAAGCTAAAATGTCCTGAGTAGCTAAATATGAAACCGAGATGAGCTATAATCTCAAGGTGGGATGCCAACTAAATTTGTCCTCTGGCTTCTGCTTATTCTAGATTATTAGAATTGTCCAGGTTTGTGATGTAATACCAGCTCCATAACCCAAATGAAGCTATGAGATATCACTTTAGCTTTGGGTTGGCTTTGTTGTGTATAGAAGTTAAGACCTATTCCTAACTGGAATATAGGTGTAAAAAAACTCTCCAACAGAAAATGAATAAAATAATTTCCTGGGGAAGGGAAATGAGTTCATTAGGTTGGAGTTGAGAAGTACACAATGTACAAAACAGATAAATATACACATTATACACAGTCTTTTGAATATGGAATGGGAAGACTCAGAAAAATAGCACTTGGAACTGATCTAGCCCAAGGAAATAATAAATGTGTGCTCTGTCTTACCTGGACTTTCCTCCTTCACGAGCCAGGTAGGATGGGGTCAGACACTTTTCTTGGAAAGTGTTTATTTGGTTCATGTCCTGGTCAAATCATGCTGAGCACCCTCTGTGTAAAGGAGACCCCATTATTGTACTGAAAATAGACGTGCTTTCAGATTGGACTTTTGGTGTGGACATTTGTTGCTTTCGCTTGCTTGCTGTTCCTCCCCACTCCTTAGAGTAGCAACACTTAGAATTTTCTTTGAGGAATTATCCCTGCCCTAGCTCTTAGTCCAGATGAAGCTGATTATCCCTTTTTTCCCCACTCAGTTCCAGGATTTTGAAAGACTGACTTCAGAGCTAATTAGCAAATCTATCTTCCTTAGCACAGTGATTGGCTCAGGAATGGGCACATGACTCAATTTGGCCAATGAGGATCAGGCCCACCATTTTTACTGGAACTGTGGGGCAAAGAAACTCTCCACTGGTTTGAAGCCTAAGGCTAATCTTAGTGCTCTGGGGGCCACCATAGGGTAAAAGGCTATGTGAGTATAAAGTCTACATGAGGAAAATTCCTGCA
This sequence comes from Carollia perspicillata, assembly GCA_004027735.1. Classification (NCBI taxonomy): domain Eukaryota; kingdom Metazoa; phylum Chordata; class Mammalia; order Chiroptera; family Phyllostomidae; genus Carollia; species Carollia perspicillata. Next base: position 733 of record PVKM010026423.1, on the reverse strand, counting down.
GAGGAAAAGAGGCACCTCCTGACAATACTGAGTGAAGGAACGCCCCTATCCAGCCATGCCTGAAGCTGCCTAGCCCTGGACATTCCAGATATTACAGTCAATAAATTCCCTTCAGTCTTAAGCTAGTTGGACTTACATCATTGTCAATCACTACAGAAAGAGTCCTAACATGTGTTCAGGGCAATGGGGATTAAGATGTATGTGGACAGCTGATAGTAGTATAATGCCATTAATAATATTTTGAAACATTTTGAGATAAGAAGATGAATATATCTTTTGAGCTGCAAAAATTTGTCTTCCCTCCTCATTCCATCTCTGTGGCCTTCCTCCATGAGGCCTTTACTTCTCTCTCTCCTGCCCCACCCCCATACCCTCCTCCCAAGGAAATTTGCTTCTTCTAGTGGATATTTCTGAAACAAATGCCTTCGCCTCCCTGTTTCCCTTCCTGTGGCATGCCACAGCTGACCCAAGAGAGCAGGCAGGACTGTGCGTATTTAGAAAGTAACAGTTGAAGAAAGAGACAGGAAAGTACATCTGTTATAAGCTTTTTCTTTTTTCTTTTTTAGAATTGAAGCTCATGACTTTATCTATGCCCACTATATTCATAATTACAGTTTAATGTCTGCATACAAAAGCTATGTAAAAATCCGTTTTTCCCAAATATACAAATTTTCTTTTTGGACAGTTTAAAACATTTTGATCACAGATTTCAACAGTTTTAGGCTGAAAAAAA
>PVKM010026422.1:0-19349 GCA_004027735.1 Carollia perspicillata | reverse complement strand
TATTAGCAAATGAAAAGGCAAAAGCGGTTGAACCAGTTACACTCCTACTTGGAAGGTTTAGCATGGATTTTAGGAAGTTATTTTGCAGTAAATGTCACAAATCTGGGTGAGGAAGTTTTTAACAAAAAGCAAGAGTCAAAGCAGCCTAGGCACAACGCAGTCCTGACTCCCCACCGGAGAACCTATCCGTGGGCGTGGGGGGGTCCTGTGCATCTCTAGTGGGAGCTGGGCCCACACCACGCAGAAAGGTCTCCTACGCTTATATCTACGAAAGCATAATTTTTTGAGGATACAGTCTGCATCTAATTCTTCTAAAGCAAATGCATACTTGATTGCTTTAAATGTAACTGTTTATATGGGAACCTCACTCTATGCTAGCGCTGTGCTGCAGGAATCAATTGCCTGTTAAGTTATTCCCTGGCCTCCTTTGAAGAAATATTTTAAATTTGATCTAGACTTGAGGAATTACTAGATTCTTGTATGTTTTTGTAGAAGGAACTGATTCAGAAATAAAAATCAACAACAACGCTATTTCCTTCTTGTTTTTCATGATGAGGACCGAACCCTGCTATCTGTTTCCAGTCTTAACTCCTGGCTGTGTTTCCAGTGTGGTCCATGGAGTGGTCCAAGGCACTGGCACCACCTGGGATCTTGTTAGACCTGCAGCAACAGAGACTCCACCCCAGACCGAGTGGATCAGGATGTGTGGTTTAACAAGATCTATGGGGGGATTATGTGTACATTAAATTTTAAGCCCTGATTTAGATCATAACTCTTTTTCTTTATATATTATATTTGTTTTTTGTTTCATTTGACTGTATTATTTAAGTACCATAAGTCTGATGTAAGACATCAGACCATATAAAAATGTGTATGTAAAAAGTTAATACTCCCTCCTAACCACCTGTGCTAATCAACATTGAAAGTTGACTGTGTATCTGTTGGTATCTTTCTCTAGGCTTATGCATACTTATCCAAAAATACATATGCATATAACTGGTAAGTTATGAGTGGGGGAACACTCACATTTCCTCACAGCCCCAGCATGTGGACATTGGCACAGAAGGGCTGCTAACCCCAATCAGCACCAGCTGCCTACATCTGCCTAAGCCATTCCTCAGACTCCCTGGGTGCTAATGGGCAGTTTCACAGCAATCTGTACACAAATGCCAGCCTCCAAGCAGTAAACCAAAGATGAATAAAGTGGATGGATGGAGTAAATTCCTGGGTTATGAAGGCCTAAGCCTTTGTATTTTGCACGTGATGTGGAAAGAAACAAATGTTTATGCAATCAAATCAGCAAACTGTGGTATTTTCTTTCTCCGCTTACAACTGGGCAGCACTGACAGTGATGAAAATTATATGGCTTGATTCAGAGGACAAAGGACATTATAAGCACAGTTTTCCTTAGGGTCAAATGCCAACGTTATAAAGCCAACGTTACAAAGAAAATGGCTGTTATACATTCACAAGTTTTCTCTACACAAATAATGCACATTATTTATGCGTCTGTAGAGCAAATTACAGAAGTAAAAAGAAATACAGTAACTATTTTGCAGGAAATAAAAGTTATAGTTTATCTTGGAACAATAGTTACCTGGAATCATCAAAGTAAGATAAACTTGAAGAAAATAAAGAATAATGTTAAAAATAATAAAAGGCAGGACATGCATCAAATTATGAACTTTCCAACTCCTCTGGTGGATGGCTTCCTTAGTGCGGGATGTCTATTCCAGAGCTATGAATATGCGCTGTTGTTACATTAGACACTCAATGAAGAACATGTAGTATATACACATGGCCTAACAACTGGCTGTCCCTTTTTCCTACAGGTAGGAATTCGACAGGTCCATCTAGGGCCCCGTGAGGGGCCAGGCCAGCAAACGGCAGGAAGCCCTTCCTGATGAAGAAGTCCTCTGACAGCACCTCCCAAAGCACAGGGCACAGAGCGTGTCCTCAGAAGTAAAGTCAGTCCCTTTCCCTCATCCTTGAGACCTCACTCCACAGCTTAGCTCTCCACATGTCTGAATTTTAACCCTGGGGTTTTCCGCTTTGACTCAAGCCTTCTCATCTGGTCTGTAGAAAAACTGGAACAGAAAGAATTCTGAAATAAATAAACGGTGACTAGGTGAGCCCAGGTAATGATGTGATACAAGGCCATTAACCCAGTGCCGGTGCCCCACAGTGGATACTGATCGGGTCCAACTAGCCCAGGAACAATTTTATTTCTACTTTCTTGTGAAACTGTGCTTGTATATAACAGAGCTCCATTACAAGAGGAGAGGTGGAAAAAACATAACATCGGAGAGGTTGGAACCATTCTTGAAAAAGATGATACTTAAAAAACCCCTGATAGTTACTCTGCCAAGAACATCCAATTGGCCTGACATAAAACAAAACAGGAAACAAAAAGAGATCAGTATCATCGCCTGAAAGCTAACTATGTACCAGACGACATGCTAAATGTTTTACCTACACTATCTCATGTCATCACTGAGAAAACTCTGTATTAAAAAGTATCACCACGTTACAGATAAGGAAAGAGAGGCTGAAAGACATCACGTGGCTTCCGAGGGTCATACAACGACAGGAGCGGCAGAGATGTCTTCTGACGGCAGATATTTCTGCCTCCAGAGCTTAGGGTCTTTCACACTTTTCTGTGGAAGATTTACAGTAAGTACATTAACATATGAGGGGGAATAAAGCACTGGATTTGGAGTCACAATATGTGAGTCTAAAGCTGGCTCTGCCACCTGCTGCAGGCAAGTCACTTAACATCTTTGAGTGGCAGAGTCCTCGTTTGAACACAGGCGAATTTCAGAATTCAATAGGTTCACACAGAAAATAAATTTCCCCCAAACATAAAGACCCTAAGCCACTTAGAAAAGTTTCAGAGACTCATCCTTGACATGTATATTTAAGCTCTTGCGGCATGTTAGAGAGCTAATGGACAAACAAGTGCCATCAAGTACTTGGTTATCTTTTTCTTGGAAGAAAGATGACATCATCCATAGATACATTGGAAAAGGAGTTTGGAGAAAATGTCTGTGGTGTTTTACCTTTTCCACCAATGCATGGCTTGAAACAAATCGATGAAGATGTTTATCCTTCTGATATCAATCCAATTAAATTCAAGCAGAATTTGAAATTAACACATAGATTTCAATTCAAGGGCATCATTACTTTTTAACCTGTGGTGTATATCTAGGCTAATATTTATGAAACAGCACAAATCTTATTTAGCAAAAGGTGTGCTTCTAAGCTGGGAGACCTGCAGGGTTCTCTAAATCTCACCAGCACAAAAGCCAAAAAAGGTTAATCCTGATTTAGCCGCCTAGGCATTAAAAGCTTCCACTGTTTCTGTCCTTTTGTTCTATCCCACCTGCCCAAATCCTCAGGGCTCCATCCAACTCTGCTGCAAGGTACTGAGTACGACAAGGGCCCCAGGCTGGTGACATGAAGGCTCGTTTCAAAGAAGTTCCCATCACCATCTGCACCCTGCTCACATCACCGGAGGGCTCACACATGGTGTCCAGAAACTCAGATGAGAAAATTATCCATCCGTTCCAGTTCTGTACCATCCAGAGTCAGACAAGAGTTTGCATATTCTCTTTATTTGTGTTTAAAAACAAAGAAAGAGAGAGAGAGAGCAATCAGATTTTGGAAACATCAAGGTTTATGGTTGGAGCTGGTGCATCTGCAAACTGAGAATGTTTGTGGTGGTCTCAGTATCAATCCAAGAATCACTAAGAGTAGACAAGGCAAGAAAGACTGAAAGTCACAGAGAATTTGGCTATCATCACACAAGCAAACAAGAAAACAAATGAACAGGAAATCATTGGGTCTAACACATGCATTTTGCTGATTAAAAAAAGAAGAAGAGGTCCAGAACTGGGAGGAAGGAAGGAAGGAACTCAAGTATCTTTCATTTAAAAACAGAAAACACAACAGGCCTTCTTTTGACCCAGTCTCCTCATCTGTCATCTCCTTTCTCTTTCAAAAATTGCTTTGATTCAGTTCCTGCTTCCATAGAATTTGCTAGCTGCAGGTTTATGTGCATGTTATTCAAATGATCTGTCCCTTATTCTTCCATTTGTATAAAGAGGACACTAAGACTCCATACCACAGGGAACTGTTGTAAGGATTAATTGAATTCCTGGAAAGAGGGCTGAACTTAGCAGGGACACTATGAGGCCACGAGAAGTCTGGGTCTGCACATGTCTGCCACTATACTTGGAGAATGTTGCTCAGTGATGGGATTCACTGTGAAGCAGAGTTCTAGAGTAAGGTACCTCAAGTAAAGAGGCTGAAGGTAGTATGAAGTCTACTGAAAAGGGTTAATGGACTTTAACTCAAGGTTTTAAACATAAAAATTTGAGCAGGTTGTGCAAAAAAAATAAGGAGGAACGAAAGAGCCTTTAGGAGGAATCCACTCCATGGGGAAGGAATTTTGTATTAGGAGAACTGAGAATTGCTATTGGGAGGGGGAAGAAGAAGACATAGTTGAGAAAGTAGCTTACATCCAGTATCAGTGACCGGAGACTTCGTTAAGAAGGTAAAGGCCACCACCATGTTAGTTCAGGGCCTCTGAGAAGCAGAAACCAAGGCAGGATTAGATATACAGGAGAGTTAGTGGAGGAAATACCTGTGAAAGGTACAGGGACGGGAGCTGGAGCAGGTAGGGGAGAACCTTGAGACTGTGATGTGGATCTGAGTTCTGTGAAGGAGGGGGAATAGAAGGAGTCAGGGCAGGAAGAATCTCAGGCTACAGTGTTCTTCCAAAAAAGTCTTGGCCGGGCCAGCGGGAAGTCCTCAAGCCAAAGTTGCCCATCAGAGGGGTCTTTCATCTTATAGGGAAGGGTCTGAAATAGTCCCTCATCCTACTCAGCCATTGACCACAAGAAATCTGTGGAAAGTGGGGCTCCCGTGGGAACATGGTGGTGGACCCTGAAGTACAGCAGCTGAGGCCATCAGTCAATTGTGCTCTTGCAGCAGAGGAGCTGAGAGTTCATTTTCACGGTCACCACATTCCACTTGTGCTGCTTGGATTTATTCTGTACACAGGCTTAGGAGCAGCTTCTCTGTGGTTCCTGGACAGTTTCTGTTACTGAAGGAATTCAGTTAGTCAGAGAGTTATAACCGGTTCTCATACTACCAATTCTAAATTCCCTCACCCGCTGCTATCAACTTGGGAGATTTGGGTGGCTTACCTGGTAGTGGGATGGAAACTTTTGCTGTTTCTGGGAAATCACACCCCTCTGGCTCCAAAGTTCGTACACATATCTGTTCATAGCTCTAATGGGGTAAAAGAGCGACAGCAGGTGCTAAGGCAGATCAGAAAGGTTGCACACACATTCCTCCTTCACCACATGTGCAAATGCAGCCCTACTGCAGCTGCTGACCAGCATCATCAGTTCCCTCTGCCAGGATGCTACCTTTCTTCATGCCCACTGGTCCTGAACCAGTTGTTCAAAGTGCTTTGGCAGCAAGGGTAACTTGGACTTCACCAGGACCTGACTGGCAGAAGGTTATCCTCTTCACACCTGCAAGCCCAGAGTTTCAGGGACAGGAAATCATCAGTGGGCCACTGGGAGTGATGGAAGTAAGTGGAGTCACCCTTGTATCCACCCGTAATTTCCCAGACTCATATGTTTTTTTCTACTGGGGACACAGGGTCATAGACGGGTCTTGATTTAATGCATATATTACATCTTGAAAGATGGCACTCCACTTTCACAGAGTTGCCCCCAAGCTGCTGCTTCAGCCATGCCTCCAGAGAGTCATTCCAGGGCTTTTGGAGGTCAGCCTCTTCTGGATGGCAGGAGGTGCAGTAGGTGACAAGATCAGTGGGTCCCAGGGCCATGATCCCTCTCCACTCCTCTTTTGCTATAAAGTCTCCATACCATAGGTACATGGTTGGACCTGCATCTGTGGGTCAAGCTTTCTGTGAGTCCCTGGAGAGTGGTACTGGTGCTGATATTTAGCAGACAGTAAAGGCAAACAAGTACCCAGGGTAGATTTCTATGCCTGTAAGGATGAACCACTGGCCCTTCCAAGACAGGCTCAATGTTGCTACTTTACAACCAAGTGGCCAGTTGGACTCTTCATGCACTAGCCAAACTGGGGCTCAGATTTGGCTCTCCTGCAGACAGAGCCTTCAGGGACAGCAGGGGCTACATTTCAGTGGTACACAGGTCAAGGCCACCACTCCATTTACACTGCCAAATGCACTGTGTGACCTTGAGCAAATCACATGGCTTCTCTGTTTTTATAAATAAAAAGGAAGTGTGAACTGTTTCCTAAAATTTCTTCCATGTCCAACAGCATGAAATACCATGAAATGAAGATCTGAGATCTTACTGAATCTAAGTAAAATTAGTGTTCCCCTAACCTCAGTGTCCATGCACAGCAAGCCCGTTCTTGAATTATTTTTTAAATATTTTATTAGCATTTTATTTTTTCATTTTTAATGTTTTATTGTTTATGTTATTACAGATGTCCCATTTTGTCCCCTTTGCCCCCCTTCATCCAGCCTATCCCCTATCTCCATAGTCAGTCCCCACACCATCATCCATGTTCATGGGTCATTCATGTATGTTCTTTGACTAATCCCTTCACTCTTTTTCAATCAGTCTCCACTTCCCCCCTTTCCTCTTACAATTGTCAGTCTGTTCCCTGGTTCCATGTCTCTGGTTCTATTTTGCTCATTAGTTTGTTTTGTTCATTAGATTCCTCTTGTAAATGAGATCATATATTTGTCCTTCACTGACTGACTTATTCACTTAGCATAAGTGAATCTTATTTCCCTCTTTTTTCTGCTGTGTAGTACTCCATTGTGTAAATATACCACAGTTTTTTGATCCACTCATCTACTGATAGGCACTTGGGCTGTTTCAAAATCTTGGTTATCGTAAATTAGTATTTCCTGTGGAGAATTATAATATATGGGCAGAATTCACAATAAACTGGATTGTAAAATATTTCAGGCTTTGTTACTTTCAAGTAAACTAGGCTACAGAATCTACTTTAATCAAGGGAGGAAACTGTTTTTTTTAAATTTCATTAATTTGCACATGAGAAATTGTTGAAAAACACACACACTGTCTAAACCTCTGCATCCTCCTCCTGCCTCAAACTCACTACTTAACCACCAGCAGGGCTCTTGGTTTACATCACGTTGGTTAGGGTGTCACCAGAGTGACAGATGTAACCAATACGATAAAATCCAGATGTTTCATGATCAAGATTGAGGTTTCAGGACTTCATCCAGTCATCTGTTCACATGCTGGTTCTGTCCCTGTTTCATCTCTTCCTGAGATCCTTTTGGTTCCTCTCATCCAGCTTGACTCTGTACAAGTTAGTTAACTGCTCTGTAACCTGGCTCATCTCTTCACCTATAAAATTATGTCTACCTCATAATGTGGTTCAGAAGATTAAATGAGATTATGTACCTGCGTGGTTGGACCAGATCTGAAGTATGCTAAGTGTTGAATCCATGGTTATTTTCATCATTTTGATCTGTCACTCATTTAATCCCCTCACTCTGCTCACTGCATGCCAACAGATATCCTCAGCATTATTTACAGAGACTTTGGGATTCCTCTCGTCTTTCTCAGTTCTCAGGAGGAAGCTGATCTTAATTTCTACTGTTTCCCCATTCCAGACATTGGCATTTCATACGTGTCTCAGCCTTGGTGATTTCCCAGCTGAAAGCAGCCTGTTTCATCTTCACACTCCCAAAGTGAGGGTGCTCAGAGGGAATTTGATTTCCAGTATTTTAAAGTCTTCACTTCCTACACTCAGGAACAGTCTTTTTTGTTGATGATAACTGGCACAACCTGTGAAAGAAGATTCCCTGTGCTCAACAAAGATAAGCCATAGCTCAGACTTGGTTCAAAGTACAGTGCTAGGATCTGATTGGATGGCAATGTCCAATGTGTGCTCAAAGCTAGTACTTTGATAAAAAGTGCTGTCCCTAAAGTAAAGTTGCTACAAAATAAGAGTCCACCTTGTCCCCTCCCCCAACTTAAAAGCAGTCCCATTAAAATGTTCATTTTCTTCAGTGCAAAAAGACTACATGTTTTCAGTGATAATGTACTACCTACTAATGCCTAGTCATAGGTAATGGTTTTCAAACGTTCTGTCCATTTTGTTTGTGAGGTTGTCAGGTTTAATGATCCCAAAGTCACAGATAAGGGAGCGGGCTCAGAGCAGACATGCAGTTTGCTAAGGATCACTGAGATGATGGGATGCTCTAAACCCATCCTTATTTAGAGTATATTGGTGTCAGCAAACTTTTTCTGAAAAGAGAATGATTGTAAATATTTTAGGCTTTTTGGGCTACATATGGCTTCTGATGCATAATCTTCTTTATTATATGTCTCGCAACCCGTTAAGAATGCAAAAATCTTAGCTCACATGCCACACTAAAACAGGTGCTGGGCTAGATTTGACCTACAGTCCATGGTTTATTAACCTCTGGACTAGAACAACTTTCCTGATCTATTATTTGCATTTTGTTTTTCACCCTATCTCATGAACCAGATAAAATTTAAAATGCCTTCATGCCTTAAAACTATAGTTTACCCTTAAACAACAGTTTTGAACTGCATGGGTCCACAATGATTTTTTTTTACAATAAATATCTGTACTGTTTCCATCATGGTAGGAAGTTTGCAGATGCAGAAGGCCTACTCTATGCATTGATCTACACCATTCCATATAAGGGGTTTGAGCATCAGTAGATTTTGTTATCTGTGGATATTCCTGGAATCAACACCCACAGATACCAAGGGACAACTGTTTTAGGGGAATAAAAAGTTATACACAGATTTTTAACTGTGTGGGGGATTGGCACCCTTAACACTTGCAATGTTCAAGGGCCAACTGTAGTTTTTTATTTTGTTTGGGAAAGGTGATTTCTTTTGTTCAATAGCAAATATAAATTTTTTAATACTTTTTTACAGTTAATTCTCTCCCCAAAGTTTTTAAAAATAAATTTCTAATGTACAGGTTTCTAAATTAATAGATCCCTCAGCCTAAAAATCTAAATAATTTGGCTATATTTCTATGAGGAGTAAAATATGTCGGTCTTATCCCTTTGATTTAAAAATATCTTATGTTGTCTAAACTTTCAAGAATTTTGCATGGTATCCTTTTTCCAAAATTTTCTGCATATAAAAGGGGGAGAAAATGGGGCTTCTGAGCTTCTTAAGCTAAACTTTACTACTTGTCAGCACTTTAAACTTAACCAGTGAGTCTTTCTCTGAAATATTCATCATCGTATGTAAATAGCACACAGAGAAGTTGAAATGAATGTAAAGAATTAGTTTCTTTCATCAACATTCGCTTGTCTGACTATTTAGTTCTCATGACTTTTTTAGGGGTTAAAGATATTTTTCACATTGACTCAGAAAAAGCAAACAGGAAATCGATACCATGTTAATAAATATAAGGGTCACCCTGAGTGAAAATTAGTCATTCTTCAAATGTTATTGACTTTAATCTGTTATGAGAATTGCTATTCTTATGTCCTGGATTTATAGGAAATGTGGGGTTTCAGTAAGCCAGATGCTAAGATGACCTTCTTCGTAATTTATTCCATATGCTAATTGTTTCACAAACCCACTCTTCTCTACGACCAGGTGGGTCAAAATCCTTTTGGCGTAGTGTTAATGAAAAACATATCTCATATGTTATGCATCACACAATTGGCATCTACACAATAGAGACATAGTCCATCCTTCTCCTTCTTTCCTCCATTTTCCTTTAGAGAATCAAGGACTGGCTACAGCCAAAAGCTGGATACTATGTGTTCTAACAATTCTGGCAGGGGCACCTCTAAACCACTGTCCAGGATACAGTCGGGCTTTGCCTGCTGATCTACACAAACACCTACCTGTTCCTTCGTTAATCACCTCAGTGTTACCTCGCATTCTCTTTTGCATTTTTGTATACTTCCTTAGTATCCTTTTCCTTTAAAAAATTATACTTTGGGTTATTTCTGTAATGTTTTGAATTTGAATCCCTCATATCAGCCCAGCCAATAACAACATCTAGATCCTCTATTTTTTAAAAAAATTGGCTAACAAGTTGTGGAGATTTGGTAAGTCCAAATCTAATGGGGGAGTCTGGCAGGTTTGAGACTCAGTAAAGAGTTGCAATTTCTAAAGCGAAGTTTAAAATAACTATCTGTGCACAATTATTTATTTTTGATCTTTATATCTTTTTAAAATTACTTTATTGTCGTTCAACTACAGTTGTCTGCATTTTCTCCCCACCACTCCCCCCGACCCCAACCAAACCCACCTCCCTCCCTTTCTTCCACCCTCCCCTTTGGTTTTGTCCATGTGTCCTTTATAGTAGTTCCTGAAAACCTTTCTCCCCATCTTTAATGTGAGAAACTATTAATGTGTTTTCACCATTTACTTGAGATTCAAAATATCAAGGTTTTAGAATATAGAGTTCAACAGAATTCATTTATAAGTACACTCTTTGTTCTCGACTTCATAACTGATAGATTATTGTTATGAAGATCTACCAAATGATTGCTATATATTTCCTCCTATCAGAAAATACATTGGTCTTTGATATTACCGTATTAAAAATGTTTTATCAGTTAAGTCCCTAATTTCTTAAGTCCATGTTACTCAAACAGTGTTCCAAGGACCAAAAGGGAATCTTGAAGAATCTGCATTTGCTTTTATTTGTTTGTTATTACATAAATATTTACTAGTGTTTTTCTCAATCTTCCTCATCCTTTCACTATAGGCAATACATTGAGAGTCTGTTCCAAATACTCTTTCCCACCGTGGAAATGTTGAACCATAGTTTCCAATGAAGTTCATGTGGTGAAAATCATGATGCCAAGAACCAGCATAGAAAGGGATAAGATTTAAAGGGCTGAAGGGGAAGGGTCGTCAAGGAACATGTGTAAAGGACACATGGACAAAGCCACAAAGGGTTAGGATTGGAGGTAGGGTGGGTGGGGTGGGGGAAAGTGGTGGCATGAAAATGGAGACAACTGTACTCGAACAACAATACAAAATTTAAAAAATAAAGGGTTGAGAGAAATATCATAACCACTGTGGACATCAATATTTTCCAGTGAACAAATGGTCACTCATGCCCAAAGAAGAACTGCATGATTACATAAAAGAATGATTCCAATGAAAAATTCAGTTCCAAGAACTAGCGTTTCCAGGGGATGTGCATATTCAGCTTCCATCCCAAACAGAGCCTGGGACTCATGATGAACTTTATGAATATATTTATATTTTTTGGTGGTGGAAGAGCCTATGTAAGAAACAGTGCCAGGCATCCTCAATCTCTGCACAACCAAGGCATCTTGCCAAAAGCATATACCAGCTTGGCATACTCTCCCAACCATCGGGAATATTGAAATACTCTGTAAAATAATAAGTTCTACAAATCAAAGGAAGCTTGATACAAAAGTCATTAAAGATAAGTACTTTAAAGCATTTCCATTAGTTTTCCCTTGTTTCTGGTTTATCCTTTTGAATTTTTCACTTTTTCATGTAAGGTATAAATTGAAACAAAAATCCAGATAAACAGAACAAGAAATAAAGGGCCTTGTGAACTGTCAGGGATCTCCATGTTGCAACCTGGAACTCTGCATAATTGTCCAAATTATAGTTCCAAGCATTTTGAAATGGCTCTTGCAGAGGATTATCAGGTAAAAGTGAAGCTACAGACTCCACAGCCAAGGACACTGAACGAAAGATGCTGACACTTTCACTTGTTGCCCTTTTTCAAATCTCTGCACACTGGCACAGAGACTGCCACTCACCGCCACCCAGATTTGGCCAGATGTCGTGACCCAGGAACCTGCTCCTTCCAGCTGAGGTGCTTTTGCTTTTAAAAGAAGCCTACAAGGTATCCAAGCTTGAAACATCACTGCTTTGAAAAGGTTATATCTAGCTAATTTAACAAATCGAACATCTCTTTTTGGGGGGCCAATAAAGTAGAAAATGCACACTCTGTGCAGATATTCCAGATTTTCTTGGTATTTACATGTGTATATGAACAGCGAAGGTTCTGCAAGATAGATCCTGGAGGAGGACATCCGAATGACAACAAAATTATCGAAACCAACTCAGTTTTAGGAAGCACTGCCTACTAGAAAAGCTACTCCACACCAGAGCATTAAATATTCTGAGCACTCTTACAAGAAAATTCTATTGTAAGTCAAAAACCATGACAACAATCTCCAAGATATAGTCCAAGTTCTTCACTCACCCAGGAATTTTGCTATGTCAAACACTGTAGCACATAATATAGCCATTACCTGGGCTCCACTGATGCTTTCGTTTGTTTGGCATGGCATTTAACACCATTGGGTATGAGCGAGTAGATGGTATGCTCTGTCTGAACACACACATGGAATCAACGGAAGCTACCTGTCTGCCCTGTCAGGTATACATTTAAAATAGAACGTTGCAGGGGCCTGCCACTCCACAGGCTCCTTTCCTCAATGAGCTAATTCTGTCTCAGTCTTGGCCCTTCGTGTTTCCTCTTCTCTCTAGCGTAAGGTAAACTCCTTTTACATTATTAGCATAAATTTTTACGGGCTTTTCAAACGTGTGTGCAATTTTGTTCAAATGTACATTTTTTTTCCTCTTTCAAAATGCTGTAAGATTCATTTTGGTCTCTTGAAAGCCTGAATAAATTCTTGGACTAAGTCAGTCTAATCATACTGCCACTTCGAAATACTGGCTACAGTACCGAACAAACACATTTGTGCTTGTGGAACATGTCCTGGGGTGATTGGTCAGATCCATTTTGGGTGTTGGCTTGGTTCCTCACATAGCACCTTGAGAAAGGTCCATACTTCTTAGGAAAAAAAATATTCCCTTCAGAACCATCTATTCTCAAAAAGTTATGAGTTTCATTTATATTCTGAAAAAGACTGATTGATTTACCTGTTGTGAACCATTGCAATAAGGGTACAGACCATAAAGCTGAAACATTTGTCCATCCAAACTTTCTTTGAGCATCTGTGATCAGTGATGAGGGTACACAGATGAAAAGGATGTATTTTCTCTTGTCTAAGTGCTAAAATCTACTGGAAGAGACAGATATAGAAACAGATAGCTATGGTACCATATAATAAGTGCTAGAAGGGTATGTGAATACAGTGATATAGAACCCAAAGGAGGGGAGGATTTGTGTGTGTGTGTGTGAATGCTGTTATTTCCCCCCATTACTAGCATTACTTTCAAGAAGCCTCATGAGACAGAGGCAAAACAAAGAAGTTTTAAATGTGCATTTGGAGATACCACACGGGGATGAGGGCTTCATTGTATTGGTATTGAATAAGGTGCTGATTATGTAAGTATCGTTACCTGCCTGTGTTGAGCTTTGACTATTTCTAGCACACTGCTAAGAACGAAGGCTTCTCAGTGGAGTGCCAAGGAAACTGTTGGAGGTTGCCAGTCATTTTACAGAAATGCCACAGAACGCTGCATGCCAGATGGCTACTGATGAAAGCAAGGAAGGTTCATGCTTGGAAATGAAGTCCAATTCCATATTTGGTCCTTGTTTCCTTCTTTCTCTTTTGAATGCGTGAGAGAGCACAAACTCAGCCTTATTCCACTCCTGCCCTACAAAATACCCATTATTCTCTCTCCTTTTAATAAGGTCCTAGAGAAACGGAGTCAAGTTAAATCTGCTTTAGTCCCAAAGCTTCAGAGGCCCCAGAGTCCTGCCTCTCTCTGAGCCAGGCGCTTTCTCTTTTTACCTCTGCTTATTCACAACTGCCAGACCCAACTGTCAATGAAACCCTCAGAAGGTGGCCTGCCAGGGACTAAAGTTTCTGTGAGGTAGTTTTTCCTGTCTCAACACCTCATTCAAGGGGGAAGAAGAAATGCCTGCTGGAAATGTTTCACAATGGTTCTGTTTTGTGGGAGAAGTGTACTTTGTCTCTACTAAGGACATTCTCCACAGCCACAATGCCTGGCCACCTTTTCCTTGTCTTCCTAGTCTGGTGTGTGACAGCAGAGCTAGCTGTTTCTTCCTCACTCCTAATGTCCTAGGTGGAGGGGGCTCCACTGGGGTCACAATAATGGTCTTTCTCTCCCACTTTTCTCACTCTGCCTCAGCAAAGTGAAGGGGTAATGGGAAAGGTAAATCGAGACTTCTCCTAGCATCTTCTTTCTTTCACATTAGGGGCCAAGTCACCACTGTTTCTCTATGCCATCATTTGGGTGGGCAAGTCTGGGTTCAGCATTGGTAGGCCATGTTACCTAAAGTCATACAACCACCATTCAAACTAAGGTTTTATCAGAACAAAGGTGACCTTTGGTTCTTTATCTGTTATTAGGTCCTCTCCAGGACTCCCTACAGGGGAGAAGTAGTTATTACGTTGCATTCTGTTCTTCGACCTTGAGGTATAGCAGGCCTCACTAGGGGGAAGTAAAATGGCAGCATACTTCCTAGTCCACCTTGAGGCCTAGAAGAAAGCCCTGAGATGGGGCAGAACAAGTTAGGAAGACTCTACTTTTGATGGCTTTAACTCCATTCTTGTCCTCTACAGTAGGTTAAAAAAAAAAAAAGTAAACAAACAAGCATTCTCACATCTGGGTATTCTTACATAATGGCCTTGGGTCTCCCCCTTCCTTTCATCTACTATGTCTCATAACTACATCCACAAAAGGCCTTTGTAAAGCTTTCTAAGAAGGGTTCCCTAGTCTGTGACAGCCAGAGTGATATGTTCCTCCTCTAGTTTTCCACTGTACTTGGTCTAATGGCATGTGAATGGATGATGGACGGATGAAATAATGGTTTTTATCCCTTGCTTGCCCATCTGTGAAAGAGAGATGGAGCTTCCCCTGATCTTCGTCAGGGTCCTTGTTCCTCTTTTACTATAAGCCCCAATGAACTGCCTCAGGAACAGCAGGAGCCAGAAACTCTTAATCTAATAGCCTAATTGAAAAGTAAGATCTACTGTAATGACAATGCATGATGTCAGATGGGTACTATATTTATCAGGGTGATCACTTGGTAAGTTATAAAATGCCTAATCACTGGATTATATACCTGAAACTAGTATATTGTATGTCAACTGTAATTGAAAAATAAAAATTTCAAAATAAAGTGTGGAGATCAAGGAAGTTCAGAATATGCAACTTGACTTTTTATCACACTGGACTCTGCATTACCTTGAACTTTGGGGTCAGCATAAGGTCTGTAACATTTAGGCTTGGAGTATTTTCATTCAAGCCAGACAACGAGACTGTCCAACCTGAGACCACATCTCTGCCGACACAGGATGGTGAGGCAGAGGGCAGAGTTCCAGGCAATTTGGAGGAACAGAGACTGAGCTTGGCTAGAGAAGACTTGAGAAAAGCAATTTTGATGCCTGGATAATCACCCCTGTTGCTTACAAACCATGCCAATGGAAACCTGTCCCAGGGGTTCCAAGCTTAGAAAGTAAAGTGATTGAAGCTCAATCCAGAATGAGGATAGTGAAGCAATTAAGCAGGGGGAAAAGTGGGGCCTTTGCCTGGAGCAACTTCTGTTCCATCAATTGAAAAAATTTACTTGCCCTCAAAGGAAGGTTATTTTAGCACCTGGCACCAGAATTCTCAATATATGAGCTTTGCAGTCTTCTTTGATCTGCACTTACTAGTACCTGTATTATCAGGCAGTAACTAAGGGAAGAAATATGTTCTCTAGCTGAACTTGGCCCACGGGCTATGATAAGCTCTAAGGGCTGCAGCTCCTACACAGTTAGCCTATTTTGTGTATAGGCTTTCTCATCAGAGCTCCTTTCCAAAAATCCAGTTGAAAAAGAATTGTCATCTCTCAGGCCAGACTACACCTCTGTCTATGCTGTAGGTTAATTTTTGCTTCCTACATCTTTTATCCCCTAGCCCTGCAATGATGGCCTCAATACTACAGTGCCACCCCCCAAAATTCAGGTACTATTTTTCTTGCATTGGGTAGAGAGGGACTTTGAGTTCAGGCAGTACTGAACTCAAATCTGTTGTGTGATTCACAGAAGTAATTTGACTTCTGAATTTCCTCACCTAAAAACATGGAAATAGCAAGACGTAATCTCATAGATTTGTTATGATGACCAAATGAAACATTTTATGCCAAGGATCAAAACAGTGACTAGAATGTAGAAATTCTAGAATAAGCAATCACTTTCTCCCAAACCCTCTCCCCCAAGCAGGACTTAGTGAGCAGTTCTAGACTAGGGGTTCCATTTCAGTGTGTGTTAGTGAGAGCCAACGGTTAAATTTTCAGGAATTTTGTGAGCCAGTTGATGTCACGCTGGGAGTTTGAAATGGTGGGAGTATTCATATCACAGAAATCAGCAGACACTGTAAACCATGGCTTGCACCCACCCACCCAGAGATCTGGTTTGTCAGCACACTACCTGTGTTTCTCAAGGTGTGGTCCCTGAAACACCAGCAACGATGTACTTGAAACCTTTTAGAATTGCAAATTACCAGTCATATGCCCAGCCCTGAGTCCCGATGAACCACAAACTCTAGAAAAGGGGGTCCAGAAATCCATGTTCTAACAAGCCCTCTTAGTGAGAGTTGTACCTGGTATGTAGCAGAGAGATGAGTGTGGCTGGAGTGAAGTAAGCAACAGAGAGACTGGTAAGAGAAGATGGGGTGGTGGTAGGATGCAGGTCACAGGGAGGTACAGACCACTATATGAATTTTGGCTTGTGTTCCGAGTGGTAAGAAAACACTAAAGGGTTTTGAGCAGAAGAACAAAAAAGCTTTTAAATCTCATTGAAATGGGCTACTGTAACTGCTGTGTTGAGAATAGGGACAAGGGTAATAAGAGGAGATGGTGTCTTGGATCAGGATGATAGAAACATACATGATGCAATGGTTGGCTTCCAGATACATTTTGGAGATAGAGCCAATAGGATTTGGTGTTGGTGATTTCGACATAAGAGAGTGAGGGAAAGAGTCAAAGATGACTCAAAAATTCTTTAGCCAGGGAAACTGGAAAGACAGATTTTTTTTTTTAAGATACAGAAAGGATAGGCCAATGGCAGGTGGAAGGATGGTGATTAAGAGAGCAGTCTACTTGGGACATGATCTTAAAAGGTCCATTGGACATCAAGAGGGAATGTCAAAGAGGCCACTAGAAATGAGTTCAGAGTTTGGGCTGAGGATTTAACTTTGGAAGTCATCACCTTCCAGATGGCACTTGATGAGTTGGGATAACACAGTTGACCACAGATGGAGAGAATGCAGATGAGTCCTAGCTCTGGGAGGGGTAGAAGTCTGGAAGATAGATGTGAAAGAATTAGCAAAGGACACAGAGTAGGAGCATTCATTGAATTTTAGTTGAATACAAGTTAAGGAACCCCTCAGATAGTTGAAATAATACATTGCAAATAGCTATACAACTTAACTTGATCTTTCTCAGGCCTCCTATATGTCCTTTCTTAAACATCAATGAGTAACACAGTCTTCTTCACAGCCAGTCTTCTGGGGTAAGGCAGTGTTGAGTTACATGTGAAGGGTGACCCACTGATATAGGTTTCTCTTCTTAACTTACTAAGATCTCAAAGGACTCACTTCTCCCAAGAGTCTAAATTACCACAAGTTAATAACAGGTAGCAGCCAATTCAGCAGACTGGTCTGAATCTATGCCCATGTTTGTGAATGTTATTGCTTTATCAAAGGGAACATGTAATTACCTTAAAAATATAATTCTCCTCTTTAACATAAGCAGGAACAGCCAAACCTCCTTAAACCCTGAGTGCTTTTGCAAAGACAGTTTATTCAATTGCCTTTTTAAGCTTTTAAAAGTCTCTGACTCATTTGAGCAAGTGGGCAAAAAGACAAAATATCAGTATCTCGCTGGAAAAATATTGTGATTATTGGCACTGAAACAAAAATAATACTATGATAAAGGCATTGTGTTCCCCAAATCAAGGGTATGTCTCATCTTCTTCTTAAGAAATCTTTCTGCATTGGGGCCTCTATGAGTTGTGAGTGTCTGCAAACCATATAATATGGCCTTGAACAAGTTCTTTTCTCTGATATTAGTTATTTCCTGGGGAAAATGGGGCTAGAACTACCTACACAATATGTATGTAGAAAGCACCGCCAACAATGCCTAGTACTCAACTCCTTTCCACTGTCCTTAAACGCGGCGACAAGTAGCTGAAATGACCATTCCACATTTGAAAGAACTGCTGCAACAGTCTGTCCTATCCCATCCCTACCTCATAGTCCCTCTCCAATTGCCAATATAAAGCAATACAATATGTACTTAGGATGATTTTTGCCAAAACAGGACATTTTGACTTTGTCGTTTATTTGTAGAGAGTATTAGGACATAGCCTTATCAAACAGTTATGAATAAAATGTAAAATGACTTTTTAAAAAATTACAAGGTAATTGCAAAGCATATGTCACTTATCTACTCCATCTATCACCTTCACCTCATCCCTGAAGCCCTTCCTCAAGAGATAGAGTAGGAATGTCTATTTGCCACATTATTTGAGTTTCTCTAAACTGAATATTTAGTGCTTATTTTTGCAACCTAGTCAAAATATATGATTCAAAAGGCATCTTGTGGTGAATACATACCGTTATACCATTGTATATTCATCTAAACCCATAGAATGTGTAACACTTGAGAGTAAACCCTAATGTGAACTAGGGACTTTGGGTGATAGCAATGTGTCAATGTAGGCTCTCCAACTGTAACAAAAACACCACTCTGGTGAGGGATGTTGATAATGGGGAGGCTATGCCTATGTGGGGGCAGGGCACATATGGGAAATCAGTACCTTCCCCTTAATTTTGTGGTGAACCTAAAAACTATTCTGAAAATAATATTTTTTAAATTTAAAAGCAAAACTACATGGAGACTGAATAGTATCCTATTAAACAATAAATGGGTCAAGAATGAAATCAAGGAAGAAATCAAAAAGTTTCTGGAAACAAATGAAAATGAACTTATGACAACCCAAAATTAATGGGACACAGCAAAGGCAGTCCTGAGAGGGAAGTTCATAGCAATACAGGCCTACCTAAAAAAGATAGAAACATTTCAAACAAACAACCTAACCCTATGCCTAAAAGAACTCGAGGAACAAAAACAAAGACAGCCCAGAGCTAGAGAAGGAAGGAAATAACCAAGCTCAGAGCAGAATTAAATGACATAGAGACCAAAAGCACAATACTAAGGATCAATGAATCCAAGAGCTGGTTTTTTGAAAAGATAAACAAAATCGACAAGCCTTTAAGCAGGCTCATCAAGAAAAAAAGAGAGAGGACCCAAATAAACACAATCAGAAATGAAAGAGGAGAGATTACAACTGACACCACAGAAATACAAAG
>PVKM010026421.1:0-19364 GCA_004027735.1 Carollia perspicillata | reverse complement strand
CCCAGTAGTTTCCGATTCAAGGTGCTCTTATTTCCATATTGACTCATATACACTCCCCCCAACATTTTACCCCCAAATCGCTCTGATGACCCTCCAACCATCTCGCGTTTATCGAAGACTTCTCGGGACCCCGCTGTGGAACAGTTTTCTGTTTGTTAAATCGCAGACTCCTGGGCTCTATCCTACCCTAACACAGAAAGCTTAGACACACGCAATGTTTTTAAAGATGGCCCCCTCCCTGGGCAATTTTGGTGCACCCTAATGTTTGAGGACCTCCGCTGTGACAGGCCACGCCTCCAAGACAGTCCCGTGTACAGGAGGCACCTGGCATCAAGTTAAGATGCGGTTCTGATTGAGAAGCTCTGCGCTTGGGCCTGAGAGTCTGCATTTCTGATGAGAAGAGGATGCTGGTTCACGGACTGCGCTTGGAGTGGCAAGGACCTCCTATGGGGCACTCACGGGGCAAGGCTCTGTCATTCATCTTCGTAATCCCCGTAGGGCACCTGGGGCTTGAGTCTAATGCATGTTTCTTTGAAGAAATGAACGAATGCCATATCAGCAAAGCTGAGCCCATCATTTCGCCCGACTAACATGGCAAACATTGCAGCAGACGGGGAAATGTGCGTGTGTGCCTCTTAACGTAGGACCCCGGGGTGATTAGTCGCCCGAGTCAGGTGTGTACATTCCACACAAGATGCCACACTCCAGAAGCAGCCATTGCAGGAGCCGCTGTCTCTATCTGCACCCCACACTGAGGTTTTGTGAAATAGGAACCAAAACAAAAAAGAAGAGGAAGAAGTAAAAAGACGTCCCTGGGAAATCTCTGATGTTCAAGTCACCTTCTTTGATAAAATAGTGTAGAGGTCTTCCCTGATCTTACAGGAAATTAAAAATGGAGAGAAAACAGTCAACTCTGTTCCCAGCTAACTCGCTACTGGTGAGTTAGGTCTCCTTACTCTGTGGTTCGCCACATGCTGCCGAGAGCAGCTGTCTTACTGATACAGTCTACGCAAGGCACTCTGGGAGCACCTAAACGGGCGGGGCCTGGCACTCAGATACGCGATTGCCCTGCGCCTGCATCCGGATAAATGCCTACGTGCGGAACTGAATTCCCCCCCCCCTCTCCCCGCCACCCCCGACAGCTCGTTTTCTCCGTAACCTGTTACTGGGTGTGTAAGAAAGAGGCCTGTAGCTCACATCTAACTCTGAGGACAGTGAGTAATCGCCCCGGCTCTGGTTGGCAGGCAGCAGGAAGTAGCTGGGGGCCGACCGGCTGTCATCTTTATAGTTGACCAGTTCACGTACGTTCAAAATGGTTCGAGTGACTCACAAAGAGCTACACAACTGACACTGGCAATGTTCTTTGAAATCCGCATTCATGTAACTCTCTTTCTGTCTTCAGCAAGTCCTTGACACAGAAAAGTAAACAATTTGCCACAGACGGAAAGTTTACATTTAGACGGTCTCTTCTCAGGACATTTGAAATCTGGGCAGGTGGGAGCAAAAGCCGCTAGTTCAGCGACCTCCTAGGGCTGGAGATGATGCGACCCGCAGCCCCGAGCCTCATCCTCACTCCCAGACAGGAAGGCAACAGTGAGAGCAGTGAGCTGATGCAGCCAGGTGAGCTCGGTTCCCACGAGTCCTGCCATCTCCATCCAATTGACAAACGGCCAGTGTCCTTCTAAATAAAAACTTGTGTCTGGGAAAGTGCATCCCAGGAATCCCTCAAGCTGCAGCAGCAACGTACGCAAAGCAAAGGGACAGTAGTAATAACAACAGTGTCAAGGATGGTCACTTAAGTTCTGAAACATAAGGTGAAGTGTCACTAACACGTTTTACTAGATATTAGACGTCCACTTCTGTGGTTGAACCATGAGCAATAAATTGGGTGATATTTGGGACAGTGTACGCAAAGGTGAGAAAATGGGGAATACGTTTCAAATGATGTTCTAAGGGACAAAGATCATATTCACTAAAACATCAGGAGGTTCTGCCTTGTAAGATGCTACAAGGCTTTTTCAGCAACTGTTGAGAATACAGGAGTCTGATTTAAACAGAGCTTAAGAGAGACATCCCCCAGAGAGTTTTGCCTTTTCTCTGGGGATTCAGAAGATTTGAGGGCAGAACAGCGAGGAGACTGGGAAATGTTAAGGTTCACAGAACAAGCCCGTTCTTCCAAAATTTACTCAATTACATGAAGTTTAAACGACAAGGGGAAGGATAATGTGTTTTGATCATCAAAGTGTCAGTGAAACTTTGGTCCTACTCAAAGTTGCACGGAACGTTCCGTGAAAAAGTTTCTGGGCTTAAAAGACCAGGAAGGAGACTCACCGCTGGTTACTTTTGCTTCTGCTGAAAGGCCTTTTCATTCCTCAAGCAAATCCTGGCCTCGTGCAATCCAGGCCATGCTCGCTGAGTTAGGCCACCCAGAGAGGTCAGGGGTGGTACCACACATAAAGGAGCATAGAATGGCTTTAAAGGGGTTGGCAAACTTTCAGTAGAAGGCCAGATAGTATGGATTTTAGTCACTGTGGGCCATCTGGTCTATGTCACGATACTCGAGCGCCTCATGGTACCATAAAGCAGCCACAGCCTGGGTAGGAATGAGTGTGAAGATACACACGAGCCAAGGCACCTTTGTTTACGAAAGCCCGAACCTTTGTCCCGAAAGGGGAGGGGCTGTGGGTCCCCTCCCCCACCCCTGCTCCTGTCAAGGAGAAGGTAGTAAATCTTGGCCTTGCTTGATTTCCTGTGGGTAAAAGAATCGTCTTTCACAGCAACCTTGGCCCTACCAATTCTTTATTAAAATTTGAACCAGCATTTCTTTAGCACCAACTGTGTGGGCCATACCATAGGAGTACCAGTTACTAGGGAATCGGGGAGCAGCTTGGGATAGGAAGAAAAGAAAATGGATGATGTCATGTTTAATCCCACCCCCTCCACAAGGTAGTTTAAATCTTGCTAAGGAACATAGGCTTGTAGGAAAATAGGACAAGTCAAGGAGTGAAAGTAGGTTTAGTGTGTCAGCAGCCAAATCCCTGAGTGGTCTATGGATGGTATAGAATCCTCTCAAAGTCCAGAGTTTACTACAATTATTGCGTATCCATTCATAAACTTCAACCCGTTGGGATTAGACGTTATCTACCTCATCCTCTTTTTGGATTGGCATTAATTCTAAGGCTTTTGCCTGACCAATATATCACTTCTCAAATTTTAAGGTCACTGAGAATCAGCACCAAGGCTTCCGGCTAGAACGCAGATTCCAGTTTAGTAGGACCGGGGTAGGGCATGAGATTCTGCGTTCCCAGCAAAGTCAGTCACTGAAACTTACTCCAAGGGGCAAAGTCTGTGGTTACTGGGGCAAGTCTACAAACGGCATCCACATTACATGAGAAACCCAACATACCATACATATAAATAAATTAACATTTTCTCCTAGAAGAACTTCAAAGAGTCAATGTTGAACAGCTGAATGATTCCACTTCCTTAAACTATC
The DNA here is from genome assembly GCA_004027735.1 of Carollia perspicillata. Lineage (NCBI taxonomy): Eukaryota > Metazoa > Chordata > Mammalia > Chiroptera > Phyllostomidae > Carollia > Carollia perspicillata. Next base: position 15,868 of record PVKM010026421.1, on the reverse strand, counting down.
TTGTCCGTTTCCTTCCCAATAGTAAATACATACATTCTCCATTTCATGTTTTACTCATTTTTAGAATATGAAGTCTGCTGTGAAAAAAACAAGTGGATTCTCTGAGTTGGTTAACGTTTTGTGCTAAACTTTAATATTACACTTTGGGTGGAAAGAGCTTCTTATATAAGTGTGGGCCTTCAAGTAGAAACATGAGAGAAGGAGATAAAAGGAAGGGGAAGTCTGGTGGGGAGATAAAGGATCATGGATACGTAGGTTCACAGAAGCTGCCTAAGGGAGCTGAAGGCTGCATTGAAATTGCTGGAATAGGTGGGGCGACATGAAGGGACCCCAAACCAAGGACTGAAAGGCCAAGGCGGGGAGAAAAAAGTCCAGAGGAAATGTGGGCAGGGAGAGACTGGAATGGTACCCACTTCACCCGTGAAAGGGATCTCAGGGGTGATCTTGTTCTTTGCTTCCCACCTCTCTGGTCCCATGCCCCTAAGGCATACTTCCCATCAGTGACCGTGAGCCGCCAGCAGGCCACTCTGAACGTGTGGGCAACACCTCATGCCTTCTGCCTCCTCCCCACACCCAACTCCGTGCAGGCATATTATCAGAGTCTCAGGGAGGGAGCTGGGGATTCCGATGTGTGGTAGACCCACTGTTCTGAGAATCCATAAAACTTATGTTATGTATGAGAAACGCGAGGTAGACAGTCGCTTTGCCAAAGCTTAGCTAAGTTATTTTTGGATAGTTGGTCTTCACACTCGGAACTCAACACTCGAGCTAGTTTCACTGTAATACAATCTCTGCTGGTGGAGCGTTTAGCTGGAAGCTCACTGGCATTGTGTGGACTGTGTTTTGATCGTATGTTCACTCTTTTCAATATCAGATAGTTATGCATCACAACTTTTTTGGAAAGATAGGTAGCAGATAGGATTCACATATTTTAATTTTAAGGAGCTTGCTTATCCTCCAAAGAGTGCCTGAACTATTGATTTGTATGACCTCAAGAAAAGCTTGATGAATTTGTACTACCTTACCCACTTAGTAGCAAGATTAATGTATTCAAAAATGTTTATTTAACAAATAGTGTGTGCATAATAACACAAGAAACGACCTGGGAAACACTCTATGTAAACATAAACCCTGTACTTAAAAAGCTTGCATTTTTAGTGGTGAGGCCTATATTTATGAAAATCTTTTGGAAAATATTCAGTGATTTGCCAAGAAGAATTTTATAGGATCTCTCGTTAAAATATATAACATATGCACCCTAATAAAAGAGTTTATCACACTGAATTTTAATTGTCTGCTATTTGTTTGCATCTTTCACCAAATTACAAAAAAAAAAGCAAGAAAGCAGAGGTTAACCATCGTCTAGCATGATGACTATGCATATTAATCATTGAATACTTATTTGTTGATTGAATATGTATGAATACATAATCATATGCTTTCTATCTATGGTATATGATATGTTTGCTATATTTATGAAGTGTATTATCTAAGTATACATAATTTATGTCGTTTATGCTTTCTGTATAAGATCAGACTCATTAGGATATTGTGCTCTTTTCCATTTTGGAAAAATAATTTATCAGTAGGGACATTTTTGCTTCTGTAACTACACCAATGCTTCTCAGCCTTCAATGTGCAAAATGATGTTCTCAAAACTTGGAAACTAATGTTGAATATCAAACATTTTGCATATCCACACTTTATAAACACCAATTTATTCCTCCTCCAAAGAGGACATACCCTGTTATAGTAAAGACTTTACATCAATTATTTAATTTTTATCCTCGCCCCAATCCCATGACATAGGAAATGGTTGTCACGGCCATTTTATAAATGAGAAAGCTAACTTAAGTTAGTCGAGGCCACGGATTTATGCTATGGTGCCAGCATGATGAGAATATAGAGAACAAACCCCAGAATCTGCTCTTTCACCCTCTAGGGTGCGGGACTGGGGTCAGCAAATGAAGCGCTTCTCCCAGGCTGGACCGGGTAGTTGCCTGTTTTGTAGGTGAAGTTCTCAGGGAACAGAGCCACACCCACTTGCTCGGTGGCTATCCGTACAGCTCAAGGCAAAGCTGAATTGTTGTCCTGGAGCCCCCATGTCCCTCTGAACTTAAAATATTTCCTATCTGATTCTTCACAGCAGGGATGTCAAACTCATTTTCACTGGGGGCCACACAAGCCTCGCAGTTGCCTTCAAAGGGCCGACTATAATTTTAGGACTGTATGAATGTAACTACTCCTTAACTAGGGGCAAGGAGCTCAGTGCTGCCAATGGGTAGAAACAAGGTGCCGGGCCGGATAAAACCAGGTAGAGGGCAGGATTCGATCCATGGGCCTTGTGTTTGCCACCTCTGCTCTACAGAGAAAGATCGTCAGTCTTCCCACAGCATATCAAATACATCATTCAACTTTATGGATTAAATGAATGGTTTTCCTACAATTTTGCTGTAGGTGTTACACTTAGTCTAGTATATAAACGTGAATAGTCCCCCCACCCCATTTTCCTCATGTTTGTAATCAGTATATAGGCCATCATCATTTGTTATATTTTCTATTATGTTGACGAATGGTTTATAAGACCAAGTTTGAGCCAGCTTGCATTAGCTCTTGCTAGACATTCCGAACATTCAGAATTTGGTTCAGGGTACACTGGAAAAGTGTGCTTATTAGGGTTAACACTTTGAAACATGTTCTTCTAGACACAGATTCCAAAATACTTATAGTTTTGAAATCTAATGAAGATTTGGTGGTATTTTGGGGGGTAATAACTTCAAAATATATTTTTAATTATATTTTCTTACCAAGCTCTATTTTAGAAACCACAGAAAAACATACATTGTAAAATTGCTAATTAATTGTAGAGGGGTTGTGCGACATATTTTTCTTAAGGAGGAGTTTTTCAACATTATTGTGAATCACAATTATGTCATTATATATTATAAATATATTACATATATTTACACTACATAATTAGCCCTAATTCTAATTATGTAGATTCATGGTAATCAGCTAAAATTTGCTTTAAAAAACCAAGATAATTCCTCTAACAGATGCTACCTTAATAGAATATTAAGTTTGAGGAAAATCTCATGAAAATAGGAAAATTAATAAGTGATGATTAAACCTCCAACATGCAAGCCAAACAAGAGTCCATGTCCCCACTGTCATAATGCTTTATTGTAAGAAGTGTCCGTTGTGAGATACCCTCAAATATTTGGCAAATAGTATCTTGGAGAAATTATCTCTGCAATTGAGAGAGAAAGCAATCCAATAAAAAGGTCTCCAAGTTTTAAAGATTATTTTTGGGTGTGACACAAACTCTCTTTTCAAAGCTCCTCATAAAACGTGCTTTTTAAAAAAGGAGTGCTAGTAACAAAGAGGTAAATAAAAACACTATTTCCCACTGGAATCTTGCTCTCTAGATGTTAAATCTAGCATCATTGCTGTAAATTGCTAGTTGTAGTATTTGATTGACATGTTTACCCAGATAATGTAACAGTTTTGTGAAAGAAATCTACTTAGTGTCTGGATGACATGAAACATGTTTCTACTGGAAGGAAAAGCCCCAAAAGTGTTCTTTTAAATGGGAGTCTTTTCTCTCCCAATCTTTCCAGCTGATAACAAATGGTGTTATTTGTCTTACTCCGTCATTTACCTAAAATTAGTAGTTCCGTTGCACTGTGCATCTAAATATACCTAAGATGCCCGTGGTGGCTCTGTCCTTGACTTGATTCCAGATTAATTTCCAGCTCCAAGTTGTAGAGCAGCCCATTCTGCGTCCCAAGGTGTTTGACCAAGGAGCCCATGTGGTTGTCTTCAGTGTGCTCTGCCTTTTCTATGGGATTTGTTTTGTAGCTACCCATGCAACTTCCGAATATGCCTCAAATGGAGGAAACCATTTATTATTTCTGATATTTCTTTTTCACGAAGTATAAAGAACACCTTTCTCTTTCTCAGTAAAGTACATTCTCTTCTCTGAAGTTGCCGTAGACATCAGGTTAACCCGAGGATGATACTGGATGTCTCCCAAGGATGTTGAACTTGCACAGGTGAACTTGATTTTTCCATGAACCTGAGCCCTGAGGCTGTGGTCAGAAGCAAAAGCATCCTCCTCTCAGAAAAGTTGTCAGAGTGGGTAAAAAAAAAAAAAAAAACAGCGCAACAGAAAATGTGTGACTCCTCAGCCAACAGACTTGAGGCTCAGTCGTTGGTTTGTGCAAAACTCCTCTCCTGGCAGTCAGCCCTCAACTGATCAAAGCCAGTGAGATGTTGGAACTGGTCCATCACATTTACAGTGAACTTTTAAGGGCACTTGCCTGTAGCAGCCCTACCTCTGCTTTGGGAGGCTACCATTACAAGGCATTATTCTTGCCCTTTTATATCCATATGTAAATCAGTTCCCAGGGCTTTAATCTCCAAGTTAATATCCCTTTGAAAATCCCAACCCTTCAGGTCTCATCTCTACACTGGGACAGGTTTTCCTAGTCTTGGGGACATATCACTCAGGTTCAATCTCTTTTTGTCTCAGTCTTTATTCTACTGGACCACAAGAACTATGTCTACCCTGATGCAAGCACATCATGCCCACCAGGTCATCCTTATCTATAGTGACCCTTAGCGGTTAAGGATTTAGTATGTGTGGTTTCAGTTATTGAGGTGATATTTGCAATTTTTGTGCTAAGATACAAATTCCATTGAGCTCTCTTTAAAGCTGGGTTACCTAACAGTCATCCCATTAAACGGTGAACCTGGACCGTTCATCTTGGAAGTGCTTACTAATTGATTTTCATGGTATGTCCTAGCCATTGAAATGGGAAGGTGTAAGATAAGGGACAATTCCTAAGTAGAAAATCATTTTGTAAATTATTGTTATGATTATTATGCATTTGGTATTGATTCACCATTCATTAGGCAAATTTTAGCCCTGAAGAAACACAAAAGTTGCCATGTCTTTAAACTTCTTACCAAGCATCCCTGAGGACTAAAACCAGACCACTTTCTAGGGAACTTGGCCTAATATTTGATCTTCACCATTCAGAAAGTAAGAGAAATACAGAAAAACACTAGAAAACAATTAAACAGGTTTTAGAAGACACTGTGCCCCTAGGAAGTCAATATTTTGTCTGACAATTGGTGACACTGAACTATGTCTATTGGCCATCTCCTTGTCCTCTTTGGAGAACTGTCTATTCAGGTCCTTTGCCCATTTTTAAATTGAATTGTTTGTTTTTTGGGTGTTGAGTTTTATAAATTCTTTTAAATTTTGGAAATTAAAAGGACAGTGAGTTATTACCTCATACCAGACAGAATGGCTATCATCATAAATCAACAAAAAAACAAGTGATGGTGAGGATGTGTAGAAAGGAGAATGCCTTTGCACTGCTGGTGGGAATGCAGACTGGTGCAGCCACTGTGCAAAGCAGCCTGGAGACACCTCAAACAATTAAAAATGGAACTGTCTTATGATCCAGCGATTCCACTCCTGGGAATTCATCCACAGAAACCTAAAAGTCCAATGTGAAGGTATATAAACCCTCCCATGTTCATTGCAGCGTTATTTACCATAGCCAAGATTTAGAAACAGCCCAAGTGTCCATCAGTACATGAGTGGATAAAACGACTATGGTACATTTACAGAGTGGAATTCTACTTGGCTGTAAAAATGAAAACAAAAAGTATCCTCTCAGACACACCGTGGATGAACCTGGGGGAGGTTATGCTAAGTGAAATGAGCCAGTCAGGGAAAGACGAATACCGTAGATTTCACTCCCATGTGGAATCTAATGAACAAACAAAACAGAGACAGGCTGATAGATGGAGAACAGATGGCAGCTCTGGGGGGCAGGGGATTAGGGGGTGGATGGATGGGGATCAAGTGAAACGGAAGGACCCATAGACACACTCAGTGCACAGCAGTGTGTGTGACTGTGCGGGCGGGGCGTTGGAGGTGAAGCGGGGGAGAAGGGGGACAAATGTTCATGGGAAAAATACAGTGAAAAGCTAAAAAAATATTTTGTGGCTCTCTATATACGTTATTTTAAAGAAGAGAGAATGGTCTGTTTCCTTTACACTAGAGCCTAGGCAACTAGACCATCCGTTCTGATATAAAAGACTCTTTTTTATTTGATATCATGTTCACAAAGCCTCACATAGTGCCTAGGGGTGAGCAGATGCTCCATCATACATAGAAGTGGCCTTTATCTTACTTTTTTCTTTTGTGTAGTATTATGCACACAGCACAAAAACAGCATACCACAGTCTCATCACATGCTTAAAATGACCCGGGGAGCCAGCCAGTTACGGTGACTGGGGAGGGGTGGGGCGGTGTGTGAAACACATGCCCTTCCCGCCCTGGCCTTGTCCGAGGCAGATGTCTCCAATGGATGGCAGCCTTTGTTTCCTGCTGGGCCCGGACGCAACTTCAGTTTCCCTTTCGGTACAGGGCTCCCATCCGCTACTACCAGTCAGCCAGAGTTGGCAACTCTTTCCAAGCTATTTGCCATTGTTGGACTGGACTGCATTTCGCTAAAACCTTCAGCAGAAGGTCGCCCTGGAGAATCACGAGGCTGTCTTGCCTTTCGAACTACCACTGTGGTTGTCTTCTGCTACTTAGTTCCTGTAGTCGAGTAATCTCATAAAATGAACTGCTGACTTAGATGCAGGTGTACTGTGGGAAGAATACATGTAAAGAGCAGCTTCTCTGACTCCAGAGCCCTAATGCAAATTTCATTGTTCTGCTTCTGCTTCATTACAGTGACATAGACATTTTCTACAGGATGATGTGAGATGCACCATTATTAAGAGAACTACAGCCTCCCCTTCTAATCCAGTGGTTTTCAGTCAGGAGCAGTTTTGCCTGTTGGGGGACACTTGGCAATGTCTAGAGATGTATTTCATTGTCCCAAGTGTGAGAGGGGTGTGCTAACGGTACCTCCTGGGTAGAGCCTGGCGGTGCTGCTAAAGATTCTACAATACACAAGATCGCCGCTCTCCAACAAAGGATTATCCAGACCCCAAATGTTAGGCATGCTGAAGCCGACAAATTCTGCCCTAACCTGTTTAAACCCTTAGTTCTAGCATAGATACAGAAGGAGACAATTTTGCCATGGAAATCTTTATGCCGTTAGTATTGAAATAGTTTCCCTGGAAAGTCAAGCTCATAGCATAAAGATTCCAAGTGCAGTCATGTCCATATAGGAAATCTACCTTTGGGTCCCCCATCACCGATTTGATGAATAAAGCTTCCCCCAAAGACGCACATTCAGTGGGATGCCAAGGGCACTGCCTGGAGATTGCAACTGAAAGTCGACATGGTGCTGCTTTTCCAGCATCAGTGAGTGACCAGCGTGTGAGTTCTCCAGTGCCTCACACTGCACTGAACCACACGCTGAGAAACTGCTCTTACAGTACAAGATGCATTTCAAGGGTTCTCCATGGTGTAAGTGTTGAGTTGAGTTTAGCAAGAGTTGTTTGTGTTTTTTTTTTTACCCTATGAAAACTCGGTGTTGTCAAAGAGACCAGTTGCTCAGTTATGAAATGCTGCCATTACCCTCTGTGACTAAGGTTCCCTAATGAAGTGACGGAAGTGAGAAAGTTTTTGCTGTATACCCTCCCCAAAACAAAACTTGACTTTCTGAAGATTAAATCCTCCAGCCTTTCTCCTCCCATTGTCAACCTGAGATAGTGAAATGTCTTTTAGACCAAGAGATTCTCAAGGCACGGCGGCTGAGAACAGTTCATATTAACTCAAATATATGAGCCTTAATAAGCCAATTTCCCATTCAGTTTAATCTATTTTCAGCAGATCAAAATAATTAAAAATGCTAACAGTTATGGTAATTTTTAATACACTGTGAGAGAAGCAATTTAGATAGCACCTTCCTGACAAATCTATATTTGTATAAATGCTGATCAAGAATATTTGTTCAATTTTATACAAATCAAACATGAATAATTTCTTCCCTATCGCAACCTCCATTGTTGTGTTTTCCCTCTATCTGGTTATCCATTTGCCGCTGGCATGCTGCTCTAGGAAGATTTGATTAAAATCAATAAGTTATTGGGAAGATGGCAATTAGCAGTCTTTCACCTATAATTGCATTGTCTGTTCAGCTTCCTTTGGGTTAATCACAATATTTTAGCAGGACTCTCCTATCTAGCCATGCAATTTAATGAAATGGGAGTTAAAAAACATTCTTCATTTGGGACACTGGGAATCTGCTTCTCTGTTTTTCACCATTTTGGTGGGAAAACCCAGCATTTCTGCAGTACATCAGAATCTTCGTCTCCTTTGAGAGTTGTCCAATTTTAAGATCTCAGGAAGATCTGCACAGAAGTTTATACTGCACAAACCTCAAGTTGGCTCAGTGCAGCATAAAAAGGTACCAGCAAATATCAATGTATAGATTTGTTTAACTATTTCAAAGTGACTTGACAGTTTGTTTGTGATAGATAATTGACGTGGAAAAGTTCTTCACTCCGGCTGTGCAGTATTGAGTGCTAAATGCCTGGACTAAGGACTGAACCTTGACTAATGCCCCTTGACGGCAAGGAACAATTGTCAAGGTCATTCATTAAAGGGCGGTCATGCTGCCCTTCTTTCTTCCATTGTTTGTCATTTGCTTCTTTGTTCTGAAGACTCCTTAGTTTATTTTAGCCACTCTGTCTTTGCAGAAAACACACACATGCATGCAAACACACACAGCTAGAGTGCTTGCTATTTGTGTTGATGAGAAGGGACATTTTTATCCGATATTTTTACATAGTGACAACTGCGATGAAAACACAGGCACTTAAGATAGGAAGTAAATGTTGTTCATTTTAGACCTGTGACTAAGATCCTCATTCACAAATTTAATACTACCCTCTCTTTAGAGACTTGGAATCTTCAAAAAAGCATAAGATGGAGACATTCAGATAAATAGTGGCTACTTGAAACATTTAAAAAAAATTTTTAGAGCGTCATCTATTGAGTTTTTGCCTAATATAATAAGACCTGGTGTATTCGTCAGCTGACACTTCTAAAGATTCAAAGTCCCAAACTAGGATATGCAAATTATACAAAATAAATATGGAAGTGGGTGTTATCCTCAAGGAATTGTTTGTCTAAAAAATCAAAAAGAAGTAAAGGTATAATGCAATTATGTGCATCATTCCAAGCAACTCATTTTTTGGAGGAGAAAAGAATCTATATTATCAATTAATCAGATGTTTTTGTAATCTATAATGTTCACATTCTCTAAATAACTATGCAGTAATCCATTTACCCTTGTAGACATGGTCTAAAATAAATAGAGCAACCTCAGACACTTGACATGCCTTGGCTCCTTATATATTTTTAAAAAGTAATTTTACCTGTACACCAGGAGGATTTCAGGTACTTGGTGTCATTTTTATTCATCTAATAAGTTTAAATGACTATTTTTAATAATAATGGGTCTCTTATTAGACTCAAAAGAAAGTCAGAGGTTTTTTTTTTTTTCTTTTCTCCTAGCTAGCATCTGAAATTCGTACTGCAAAATCATTTGGCAGGTGATGTTGACATTTAAGTAACATTTATTAAAATATAAAAATCCCGCATAAAGATTCTGGACTAAGAATACCTTGGCGGTGGCTGGGTATCCAGAGAGAGAGGGGAAAGGACACCACATACAATTTTTGTTCGATTGGCATTTTGTCTTGAGCTCTAACGTTGCTGTGCATCGCAAACAAACACTGACAACAACAACAACAATGCCGATGACAACACCCGCAACAAATGAGCTGGCACTCCTGAGTCCTGCCTCTGGGGATTCTGATAAGGTGTCTAGTAGGCAGATCTAGAGAATGTTCCTTTAGAATGTTTAAACAGACACTGGTGTTTATTCACATGTCGGTGGTCCGAAGTCCACAGCTTGAGAAATATCACCCAGGAACAAAGAAAATTCATGTTCTCTGTAATTTCACCCTTGTCGAAGTTAACCACCATGTTACAGCGGCTGAATCGGATGTGACTGAAATATTTGCTCGAGTGGGACTGGCGATACTAGAAGCCTCACTAGCCGTGGTGTAGGTTTTGTGTAGTTCCTCAAAGTTTCTGGAACACACGATAGAGGATTTGTGATGGCAGTCTATTTTTCGAAAGTTCAAGCCTTGATCAGATCCAGGGTTAGCTTCAGGGCAGGCTAGTTGAGCAATCTGTCCAGAGCACTCATCTAAAAGCTGCAGTAAGGTAGTGCTTCAACTGTAATAAGGTAGAGGAAATTGTATTTTGCAGAACTCTTCTGTGGTTGAAAGGATTAACATGATTAAGTGCTGTGGGTTGAGGTTGGCGGCAGGTGAGGTCCTCGTAGTAAATGCTTGAGTAACTTCAATTCCATTCCTAGAAAGGAGAAGTCCGGTGAAGGGAAGGGAATTTATTTTGTTGAGTGGGTGATGAGAGTCGGGAGGGGCAGCACTGAGTCTCTTGGGACAACAGATAATTTTCTACTTGTCTCACCCCTTCCGACAGGGCCGAAGCCATTTCCAGAACTCTTCCAGTTCCTGGCGGCACGGCAGTGCACCTTAATTACCATTATCCATTCCCTAAATATATTGGGACCATCTCTGACGCGTTTGTGAATTAAGAAAATTAAAGAGACAGGTTTTTGCTCTCAAGGATTTAAAGTCTACTGTTTGGAAAAGAGATATGCAAACAAGAGCACACCACGGCAGAGGACTGTTTTAAAGATACACGGCATAGCGGAAGCCAGAGCTTGTTGTGCCTGAGGGCATCCGAGAAAGCATCAGAGAATAACATGTGAACTGACAAGACAATGGAAGTTTAACAAGGGAAGGCTTTGTGTTCTGAGCAGTAGGAAAAAAATCACGCCAAGTCAGAATGTACCATAAAGAGAATGTTCCGTAAGTGGCTACATTTTTCTCGGAGTAGAAGGGATGTGAGGGAAGAGCTGAGCGGCCGACCAGTGGCCGAACTAAATCCTGACTTTCATGCTGAGAAATGGAGATTTTTATATGGAGGTCTTACAGGGGACCATTGCTCTGCATTTTAACACGTTTTGCAGGTGGATTTTACCCACACCGAAATATATTCACTATCGATGCTTGGAAACACAAAGTGTTTTGAGCTGGATGTGTACATGGTCATGATAGCATGTAAGTTCCCTCTAACGCAAGAGCAGAAGACAAAGGTGCCAAGACCAGACAGTTAAGAAACAACTGGAAGCCCTGACCAGTGTGGCTCAGTTGGTTGGTTGTCGTCCTGTGAAGCACACGGTTGCCGGTTAGATTCCAGGTCAGGCACGTGCCTGAGTTGGGGTTTGGTCCCTGGTCGAGGTGCGTGTGAGAGGCAACTGATCGATGTTTCTCTGTCACGCTGATGTTTTTCTCTCTCCCTTACTCCCTCCCTTCCTCTCACTCTAGAAATAAAATAAATTTAAAAATCTTTTAAAAAAACTGAAAAAATATAGACAGAAGGTGATTTCACTTCTCATCTAGACTCATAGTAAGGAAGATTGAAAGGAAGGGATGAAGAAGGGAATAGATTGGAGAGGAAAAAATAAATATATTTTAAATGACTTGGCAACTAACATAGTGTGAGGGCTGCGAAATAAAGAGTCTAAGATAACAATTAAGTTGGCAACCGAGTCAATTGATTCCAATAAAGAGGAGAGGCAATTTCTTTTCGGTTCCCAGTATAGCTTTGGAAGTTAATAAGATTACTTTTGAAAACATTGACTCGAATAAGCACCCCTAAACTTGATCAGACCTTTATTAGCACTCAACCGAGTAACTTCTGAATGTCACATGCTAAGCGAACAAATGGTTTATCACCTGCTTTACTTCTGTCCAGGAGAGTCCCTGCGCAAGGAAAGGTGCTAGATAAGAGACGGTTGGGGGAGACCCTTTTGGGGGGTCATGGAAGCAAATAATTTTAGAGACCGACACATTGCGTGGATTAAATGCAAGGTGCTCCTCATGGGGAGAAAGCGGGCTTCAGCAGCCGGAGAGTAGTCCTCCACGTAATACTTGCTGTTTCCGGAAACAGAAAATACACTGAAGCTGGTGCACATTAACAACGGAGATTACTGGTCTAACCTCTAACCCAACGCAAGGGGCCGGGATAGACAAGAACACATTCTCTGCTCCATAAACCTTTTAGGGATCGAGCTCTCTAGATGACCCCTGCCCATCACTCTGAGTTTTTGTCCATGGTGTTGTTCATGGATGTAATGAATTAAGTATGATGCAATATCTCGAAAATACATTCTTCCCTATCTAAAGTCCACTAGGCGGAAATTATAATCACCTTACTTACGGCTCTATCCGTCAGTGTTCCATCAGTCAGTGGTACCCCTAGAAGAGACAGCCACGTAATATTACGGGGTTTGCTGTAGGGATTTGCGATGTGGGATGTGGGAGTTGGGAAGCAGTTTCTGTAAGACTGTCATCTCCGTGTATCATACCGAATCTTCAAGTCCATGAGCAAGCAGATAGGAACTGAAGATGAGTGTGAAGTGGGGAGTTGAGAATAGGCTGGAACCAACAAGTCTAAGCTGGATCCCCACAAGCATGGACTGAAATGACGCCACTTTTACTACCTCTGATTATGGTGCTCTGGGTGTCCTGCAGAAACCAGGCCCCAATCTGATGGAGTGAGACACATTCTGATGGCCCAGGAGTTGAAGAAGTTTAAGGAGGATCTAGGGAAGGGTGGAGCCTTGTAGGTCCAGCCTCTAACTCATATCAACAAGGTAACCCAGTAGGTCATTGACAATGTGTGTGAAATACAAAGGCCCTTGCTTTGTTTCCACCCTCCAAAGCTCCCACAAGAAATGCCTTTTGTGACCCAACCAAACCAGAAATATGCAGGACAGGGAATTCTGGGAAATGTAGTTCAGCCTAGCTAAACTGATAACATTACAAAGCTACCACAACAGCTCTATTTTTAGCAACTTTATGGTGCCTATCACAGAGTAGGCACTAAATCAACATTTATTGAGTGAAAAAATAATTGAATTAATCACCTATAGAAAGGGGAGGTTTTACTAAATGCTAACATGAGTTCAAAGAGCAAAGATGAAATAAATGTTTAATTATTTTTCATTATGTTGCAGAAGGGGGTCTAATGCCAGATGAGAAAACACACACAACTCTCTGTCTCTGTCTGTCTGTCTCTCCCTCTGTTTCTCCCTGTCTCTGTTGCACTCTCTCTCCATCACATACACACACACGCACTCACTCGGCACATACATTTTTCCCCTTCAAAATGTGTAAAGTGTGGGTAATGAATTAGTTAAAAGAGCATTGTCCTAGTTTCCAGGCTATAAACTCATCACTGTAATAACTACAACGCCTTTACAGTAATGGCACATCAGTATGAAGTTGTGAAATGAAATTTTTGGCAGTTCATTAGTAAATTTGGGTTTCGCCTCAGCCTTAGGGAACAGAAGGGATCCCAGAAGGTATGGCAATCAGCAGAGGAACTCACCCTCCCCTCAATAATGTGAACTGCTATTTTAAAAGAATTCAACAATGTGAAATAATGCCTGGAAAATGAAATAATAGCTCATTAAAATAATCTTTGAGTTATGTGGGCTGGGAGAAAATACAGTGTAATCACCACCATAATTCAAATTACTAATGTGGTAGTTCAAAAGGATTCTTATTGCACTTTTGCAAAAAGTCCTTTTACACAGGTGAGCTAAATGTTTCAAGGTCTATATCATGTTTTAACTTATTTTTTTGTCCCTGGAATGTATCAGAGTGCCAGCATTTCTTAATGCTCGATAATATCTGTTGGAAGAACACATGAGAGAATGACTGAAGAACATTTAATAAGAGATGTGAAAAATATCTACCCCACAAGTTTGACTTGGCTAAAGAAGAGACCGAAGGTAGTTAATGATACAGACTTGAGTCGTAGGCAGAGCACTTAGAACATTAACAGGTTCATATCAAGGTGGACTGGTGTGGGACGTTGGTTCCTCCCCTAAAGTCAACCCTAAGGAACCTCTAGAAGCTAGAAAGAAACCATGAATTTGTGGAATGAAAAATGAAAAACCAGAAGATCTCTGAGGAGTCTGATATCTGCCTTGGCTGTTTGAGATTTTCCAATGGGTGGTGTTTAAAGTAGGGAGCTGAGGACAAAGGGAGGCAGCCATGAGAGCACAGGTTGGACGATCCTACAAAGCTTTGCTACTGCTTTTCTACTGCAGAAACTGGATGCAATACTCCAGGCTCGCAGTGTCAGATAAGAACAGGGATGAGATCAAGGCTTTGTGTCAAAGCCATATCTGTGTGGCTGGATAAAGACGGGCAGGCTGGGCAGATGTACTCAGGTTATCACATCTTCATTCTTCCAATCCCCAGCAATAAAAGATTAGGACCCAGGGCCCTTCCTCTTAGTGCCACTAGTTTGTAAGTGTTTAAAGGTGAAAGGATCTTGTTAAGTGTTGCCTGGTGGATTGGAAATAAAGGGAAGTGCTTAAAAGTCTTGCTGTTGTTTCTGGAGCTTTCCCCCTTATACAAGGTCTGTCTGGAGAAGGTCTAGACATTGTTAATATAATGAGTATGGCTTGTGCAACATTGATGTAACCTGGCAGCCAAGGAGAGTGGATTGCAATGCCCATGTGAGAACAATGATGACTTTACTGTACTAATCAGTGGGGGCAGTAGACACAGTTGAGTGAGCATGTGTACTGTGTGGCCATCACATTCCAAATGACTCAGCAAGTAGAGCAATGAATCTGCATCAACTTTTGCAGGAAGCTTGAACATTCCCCCACAGGAACTATTCGGATGACTCAGAAGGCCATAGCTTTGGGCAACTGGTGATTGGCAGCTTCATCACGACAACATGACCCCTCACGCATCATGTCTCAGGCAGTTTTTGGCGAAACATCAAATCATCCATGTGCATCAGTACCCCCACAGAGGCCCAGATTTGGTGCCCTGCAACTTCTGGCTTGTCCCAACATTAAAATCACCTTTGAAAGGGAAGAGATTCCAGACTGCCAATAAGATTCAAGAAAATACAGCAGGGCAGCTGATGGTAACTGGGAGAACTGTGTGAGGTCCCAAGGTACCTTCTTTGAAGGGAACTGAAGCATCACTGTCCTATGTGCAATGTTCTTTTATCTTGTGCCTTCTTCAATATATGTCTCTATTTTTCATTTTACATGGCCAGATGCCATTTGGACAGACCTCATATTTACCTATAGGAAAACCAGCCTACCAACCAAGCCCTTCAGCTCTTCCTGTTACAAATTCCACACCGAGCAGTAGGTATCCTATGACATGAATTCACAGGAAAATAACTAGACACTTGAGGAGGACAGCTTCTAACAAAGAAAAGTCACAAGGGACAAACACATATCCCTGATGTAGAATAATTGGAACACAGAGGAAGTGTTTAAAATAGCATGATAAATAAAGATAAAGGATGATGCTTACAATATGAAGAAAGGACAAAAAAATCACTTAAAAAAAGCCAAGTAGAAAAAGAGGCACAAAATTGTAAGAAATAAAGAACTCAGTAGTTAGGATAAGTAGCAGGACATACGAGATTAAAAATAGAAGATAGGATGGAAGGACTTCGGAAAAAGTTGGAAAGGAGGTGGGGAATAGAAAAAGAAGTTCAGCATATGAAAGTGTTGACAAAGAAAAATACCAAAATCTAGGCAGTAGAAATCACAGAATAAGCAAGAAACAAGAAAACAGGAAAAAGGAAACACTGAAAAATAATTAAGATAAATTTCCCAGAATTAAAACAATGTTGACAGATATCAAATGAAAATTAGGACTCAGACTGGGAGAGATAATGACAAGGCAAACAGGAAACATAAGGACAATGTCGTATTTAAATATTTTCATGAAATTTAAG
>PVKM010026420.1:0-19345 GCA_004027735.1 Carollia perspicillata | reverse complement strand
ATTCCTGAAAACTCTTCCCATTACCCCCCATTACCCCCTCTACCTCCCCACTGATTACTGTCAGTTTGTTCTTAATTTCAATGTCTCTGGTTATATTTTGCTTGCTTGTTTTTTGTTAGTTAGATTCCACTTATAGGTGGAACATCATATGGCATTTGTCTTTCACAGCCTGGCTTATTTCACTCAGCATAAGGCTTTCTAGTTCCATCCATGCTGTTGCATAGGGTAGGAGCTCCTTCATTTTTTCCGCTGCATAGAATTCCATTGTGTAAATGTACCACAGTTGTATGATCCACTCATTTACTGATGGGCACTTAGGTTGCTTCCATTACTTGGCTATTGTAAATTGTGCTGCTATGAACATTGGGGTGAATCGGCTCTTTTAGCTTGGTATTTCAGGATTCTTAAGGTAAAATCCCAACAGTGGTATTGCTTAGCCACTGTGGAAAACAGTATGGAATTTCCTCAGAAAACTAAAAATGGGATATAATGTTTTTATAACCCTTTTTAGACTTCTAAGCCTTTTAATTTTTAAAAAAATATTTACTTAGTATATTTACTCTCTTTTTAAATCTGGGCACAAAATCATTGATATATCCTAAAAATTCAATAGTCCAAAAATACCTTCCTCATAAATGAGGAAGTAGTCAAGAAAATTTCTTAGCATATCTACCCTTTCGATAGAAAGAATTTTAAAGTTAGAGGGCACTCCAAAGATAGAACACTCCTTTCAAGGTAATGACACATACATTTATTGAACAAGACAACTTTTGCCAAATGTCAAAGTTTCAGCCCCAAGGCATTTCTCTGGACACACTGTGAAAAATACAGTTATTTAAATAAAATCTCCATCTCCTTTGGCATTCTTTTTCACAATCCATATCTAACAGGGGGAGTTTCAGTATCTTGATAGTGCTGAGTCTACAGTGAAAAGAAGGTAAAGCCTATGCCACTTAATTATTACATTTTTTTCCAATCTTTATTATTTTCTATTATCCCATAGGTTGGTTCTCTGATGTACTAAATAAAAATGTCATTAATATACTATTTGGAGGATGTTGCTTAAGCAAATATACATACATATATAGTCATATATATGAATATATAAAACATACATGTGCATTTATTTATCAAGTGTCTTATGTTGCGCTCTATACTAAGAACTCTACATGCATTAGTTTAATTCTCACAACAGATTTATATGATAGGCGTTATTACTGACTCGATTTTAGAGATGAGGATGTTAAGAGTCAAATGTGTTATTTGCCCAGAATTAGTAAGGTAATAAGTGGGGAGTCAGGTTTTGATTTTTTCTATCTAATTCCAGTTTTGAAAAATAGTGTAAAATGCATCTAAGGTATGAAGAAAAATAATTTTTGTTTGAAGTTATGGTAGCCAAAGAAGTGATGCTTAAAGTTGTATGTTGAGCAAGTTGACTGAGATCTATTGTGTCACCCTTAGTTTTAATTGAGAGACAGTGTTGAATGTCAAGGAAATAACTATATTCAGATTTGGCCAAATCTAAGTCACTAACTTCTGTGACTTTAGGCAAGTTATATGAGTCTTCCACTCACAGTTATGAATATAGCTTTAAAAGTACTTTTTGTAAAATAAATGCTTAATAATTTAGAAGGTAAAACAACACTTTTCAGCTTTCTCATCAAGATATGGATATCAGACACTTATGGCTCATGGGATGTCCTTTTGATTTCTTGTGACCAGTAAAAAATGACAGAAACTGGGCCAGTTTCATTCCCAGGCCCCAGGAAGTCCTGTACACTTTCACTCTCAGTTTTAGAATCCTACCAGGCTTGTCTACTGGATAATGAGAAACACATAACCAACTTACCTGCCTTTGTAATCCTATTGCCAGAGCCAATGATCAACCATCCCCTTAAAGCAGAACTGCCTAGTTGACTGGCAGCTATTTGCACACAAATGATTTAGTACAGCAGAAATCAGAACTACCTCACTAAGCCCATCCCAAACTACCAACATACAGAATCAGGAACTACATTAATGGTTGTTGACTGAAGTCACTAAATTTTGTAGTGATTGTATCCAGTAAAAGTCAACTGATACAGTATTTTTCTCATTGTCTTTCTTAAGATGACAAGTCATGTCTTTGTGAAACACTCTCTCTCCAGTTAGAGGAGAGAGGATTCAAACTATTTAGTAGGCACATTCCTGATCTCAAAGAACTTACACAGTATTGTAGATAAAATGAAAATGATACATATGGAATAATTATATAAAGTACACAGGATAAAATCAGATGCTGATCCTCCATATATGAGCTCCTCTGTAGGAACAGATTAGATCATTGAGGAAGCAAATTCATCCTTTCAGGCTACTTAGTTGCTATTTAATTTAGACAGTTATCATCTTTATCCCTGTGTTTTCATGACAGCAATTGAGAGAGCAGAATTTGTGATAGTTTATCTGAGAAATAACTGGTAAGAGTGCACGAAAACCTTCTTGGTTCCAATAGCTATTTCCCCTTTTAGATAACTTTAGACTGGATTACTGAAAGAAGTGTATGAGTTACACAGAAGAGCTGGCAGAAAGAAAAGGGGGTACAGCTACTTCTCTGAATAGGCATGTTGTGGAAGTATGAAATCTTTTCACCACACACATCATGACAAGTTGTTGCCAATGGTCACTATTGTGTGGATATTGATGTCAGCAGCAGTCAGTTTAGAGAGGCAGATGTAATTAAAAACATGAGTTTTTGAGTCAGCCAGATCCAGATTCAAGTTAAAAGTATCCATTTCCTTAATGTGTGATTTCAAGAATGTTAAATATCCTATATTTAGCACCCTCACTTGTAGAAAGATGACAACAATGACGCATACTTCATAGGTATATAATGAGGATAAAGAAAGGTAAATGTATACACACACCTACAGCATATTGCAGGTGTGCACTAATCACAGTAAACATTACATGTTATTACTTTTATTGGTGTACATTTTCCAAATTAAAAATGAAAAAAGGATGAAAGGAAGACCTGCATACTGGGTTTGAGACTATTTTTCCCTAGAAAAATTAACTAAAAGTGGTTTCTTCATTCACATACACACACACAAAACTAGCTGGTCTTAATTATATTTAGTATTTGTCACATTTAAATGTTGCATCTCTCTTCTTTTGCTGCTTCTCCATTTTTTACCTGAAGATGATGCACCTTTGTCTGGGAAGTGATATTTGTCCTTCAATATTCCCAGTTTTAGAGTCTAAAATGCAAAGCATGTAAGAATGGAAGAAAATCCACTGTGGCCAATTGAGCTTCTAGTATGTAGGCTGTGAAATGACTTCTAAAACATACTGACAATCCTTAAAATGGCTCTCCATTATGTAAACAGTGATTGGTGGTAACTAATAGGCTCCTCTCTGATTTCTTCTAAGCAGCACTACCCCATTCCCAGTTTCTGTTCTTTATGAATAACTGGCTAGTTGCAGGATAATAAGTCCTTTGCTTCACTAACTCCCTTTCACAAAGAAACCTATGAGAAGCTGCTAAGTTCTGATTATATTCACTTTCACAGAATTGTCCATTTATTTCTGTCATTTGCTTTCTTGTTTTCTGTAAAATATTTTTATTTTTGATTATTTAATTGTTATTCTATTACAATTATCCCAATTCCCCCCCTTTGCTTTCCTCCACCAAGTTTGCCCATAGCTACCACAGTCATTCCCCACACTATTGTCCACATCCATTGCTCATTCATATATGTTTTTTTGACTAGTCCCTTCCCATTCTTTCCACCATTATACACCCCCTCCTCTGGCTGCTGTCATTCTGTTCCAAGTTGCCATGTGTCTGGTTCTATTTTGATCATTAGTTTATTTTGTTCATTAGATTTCTGTTATAAGGGAAATCATATGGCACTTGCCTTTCATTGACAATCTTATTTCACTAGTTCCATCCATGCTGTTGTGAAGGGTAGGAGTTCCTTCTTTCTTTCTGCTGTGTATTATTCCATTGTGTAAATACACCAGGGGTTTTTGCTCCGCTCATTTACTGATGGGCACTTAGGTTGTTTCCAGCACTTGGCTATAGTACATAAGGCTGCTCTGAACACAGAGGTGCATAAATTCTTTTGAACTGGAGTTTCAGTATGCTCAGTGTATATTCACAGCACTGGAAATGTTGGGTCAAAAGGCAGTTCCATTTTTAACTTTCTGAGGAAATTTCATATTGTTTTCCAGAGTGACTGAACAAGCCTACATTCTTACCAACAGTGCACTATGGCTCCCTTTTCTCCACATCCTCATCAAAACTTGTTGTTTTTTGATGTATTAATGATAGCCATTCTGACAAGAATAAAGTGATATGTCATTGCTTCAATTCACATCTCTCTGATAGGTAGTGATGTTGACTACCTTTTCATATGATATAGACCATTTGTATGTCTTCCTTAGATAAGTGTCTATTAAGAATTTTTGTCCATTTTTAATTGGATTATTTGTCTTCCTGGTGTTGAGTCGTATGATTTCTTTATATATTTTAGAGATTAAACCCTTGTTTGATGTGTCATTGGCACATATATTCTCCCATATGATTAGTTCCCTTTTCTTTTTGATGATAGTTTCTTTAGCCATGCAGAAGTTTTTGTTTGATGTAGTCCCATTTGTTTATTTTCCTTTATTTCCTTTGCCCTAGGAGATATATCAGCAAAAATATTGCTATGCGGAATATCTGAAACTTTAATGACCATATTTTTCATGGTGACTTTTATGGTATCACAACTTATATGTAAGTCTTTTATCCATTTTGAGTTTATTCTGCCATATGGTGTAAGCTGGTGGTCTAGTGTCATTTTCTTTGCATTCACCAGTTCAGTGTTCCAAACACCATTTATTGAAGAGACAATTTTTACTCCAATGTGGTCTTGCATTCCCACTGTCAAATATTAATTGACCATAGAGACATGGTTTATTTCTGGCTTCTCTATTCTGTTCCATTAATCTATGTGTCTCTTAACCAGTACCAGGGTGTTTTTATTCCAGTGGCCTTCAAGTATATTTTTGTATGAGGTATTGTGATCCCTCCAACTTTATTCTTCTTTCTTAAGATTGCTGAGGCTATTTGGAGTATTTTTTGGTTCCACATAAATTTTTGGAGTGTTTGTTCTAGATCAGTGAAATATGCCACTGGTACTTTAATGGGATTGTGTTGAATCTATAGATAACTTGGGGTAGTATGGACATTTTAATGATATTAATTCTTCTGATCCATGAACAGTTTATGCTTCCATTTATTTTTATCTTCCTTAATTGTTTTCTTCAGTGTTCAACAGTTTTCCAAGTATAGGTCTGTCTTTTACTTCTTTGGTTAAATTTATTCCTAGGTACTTTATTCTTGATGCTATAATAAATTAAAAATTTTTTCTAGGTTTTCTTTCTGGTAGTTCCTTGTTGGTGTACAAAAATGCCTTCAATTTCTGAATATTGGCTTTTTATCCTAAGATCAAGTAGTTTTTTTTTTTTTTTTGGGGGGGAGACTATAGGGTTTTCCATACACTATCATGTAATCTGCAAATAATAATCTATTTATTTCTTCCTAGTTTAGATGTTTTTCTTTCTTTTGCTTGTCTGATAGCTGAGCATAGGACTTCCAGTACTATGTTTAATAAGAATGGTAAAAACCCTTGTTTTGTTCCTGTTATTAAAGGAAATGCTTTTACCTTTTGCCCAAAAAGCACGATGTTGGCCATATGTTCTCATTTATGGCCCTTATTACGTTAAAGTATGTTCCCTCTTTTCCCACTTTACTGAGTGCTTTTATCATAAGTTGGTGCTAGAATTTATCAAATGTTTTTGCAGCATCTATTGATAGGATCATATGGTTTTTGTCTTTCATTTTGTTTAGGTGGTGTTTGAGATTTATTGATTTGAGAATATTGTTCCATTCTTATATCTCTGGGATAAATCCCACTTGATCATGGTGTATGATCACTTTAATGTATTGCCAGATCCAGCTTGCCAATATTTTGTTGAGGATTTTAAAACCTATGTTCATCAAAGATATTGGCTCGTAATTTAATTTCTTTGTTGTGTCTTTACCTGGTTTTAGAATTAAGGTAATGCTGGCTTTGGGGGGAAAATGAGATTATTCCCACTTCTTAAATTTTTTGGAATAATTTGAGAAGAAAAGTAGATAGTTCTTCTTTGAATTTTTGGTAAGATTCACCTGAAAAAAGAACCTTACAAGGGCTTATGTGTGCCAGGACTTTTTTCATTACTGCTTCAATTTTGGCAGTTGGTAGCAGTCTATTCAGTCTTTCTGCTTCTTCCTGATTCAGTTTTGGAACACTATATCTTTCTAGACATTTACCCATCATGCCCAAGTTATCCAATTTCTTGGCCTGTAGTTGTTCATAGTAATTTTGTACAATCCTTTATATTTTTGTGGTATCAGTTTTTAATTCCCTTCTTTTATTTCTGATTTTATTTATTTGGGTCCTCTGTCTATTTTTATGAGTGTATTTAAATGTTTATCAAATCTGTTTATCTTTTCAAATAGCCAACTCTTGGATTCATCGATCTTTTGAATTCTTATGGCTCTGTTATTTCATTCTGTTCTTATCTTGATTATTTCCTTTTTTCTTCACACTTTGATATTTGTTTGTTGTTGTTCCTGTAGTTCCTTTAAATGTAGAGTTAGGAAGTTTATTTGAAAACTTTCTATCATATTTAAGTAGATCTGTATGCTATAAATTAATTTCTTAAGATTGCCTTCACTGTGTCCCATAGGTTTGAGGATGTTCTGTGTTCATTTTTGTTTGTTTCCAAGCACTTGTTGATTTATTCCTTGATCTCATTGTTAACCCCCCATTCATTGTTTGATCACATGTTATTCAGTCTCCATGTATTTGATTGTTTTTTAGTAGTTCCTTGATATTCATTTGTAGTTTCAAGTTATTGTGTTATGAAAAGATGTTTGATATCATTTCAATTATCTTAAATTTGTTGAGGCTTGTTTTGTGTTGTACCATGCCGTCTATCTTTGAACACAATCCATGTGCATTAGAGAAAGAATTATTAACTTCTTTGGGGTGAAATGCTCTGTAAGTATCAATTAAGTCCATTTGATCTAAGGTGTTATTCAATGCCACAATATCCTTCTTGATGCTTTGTTATGACAATCTGTCCATCGATGACATTGGGTTGTTAAAATCCCCTACAATTACCCTTGCTGGTGTTGCTCAAGGGATTGAGTGCCAGTTTGCAAATCAAGGATTCGCCAGTTCAATTTCCAGTCAGGACACATGTCTGAGTTGTGGGTCAGGTCCCCAGTTGGGGATGTGTGAGAGACAACCACACATCAATGTATCAGTACCTCTCTTCTTCCTTCCCTTCCCCCACTGTCTAAAAATAAATAAATAAAATACTTTTAAAAGAACAAGAAATAAAACCCTACAACTACTGTAAGTGCTTTCAATCGCCTTCTTAAAATCCTGCAATATTTTCCTTACGTATTTAAGTACTCCTATGTTAGGTGCAAATTTGTTTAGAAGTGTTATATCCTCCTGTTGGATGACTCCCTTATATATTAGTAGTGACCTTGTTTGTATCTTATTATGGCCTTTTTAAAGTATATTTGGTTTAATACAAGTATTGTGACCCTAGGATTTTTTTTTTTCATATCCATTTGCTTGGGTTATTTTTCTATCTCTTCACTTTCAGTCCGTGTAGGTCTTTTGGTTATAGGTGGGTCCCTTGTAGACAGCATATATGCAGATTATGTTTCCTCATCTATTCAGCTACTTTATGTCTTTTAATTGGGGCTTTTTATGTATTTGCATTTAAGGTTATTATTGATAGGTATTTTTAATTGCCATTTTTCCTTTTGTACCTGTGTTCTTCTATTGTTCTCTCCCTCTTCCCCCCTCTCTTTCTTTCTTCATTTTTCTTAAAGCAGTCTCTTTAGTATCTCTTGAAATGCTGACTTGGTGAAGATGTACTCTTTTATCTTTGTTTTTGTCTGGTGAGCTCTTTATTTTGCCTTCCGTTTTAAATGATAGTCTTGCTGGGTAGAGTAATCTTGTTTGCAGGTCTTAGTTTTCCATTAGTTGGAATGTTTCATGCTATTCTCTTCTTGCTCAAGAGTGTTTCTTTTGAGAAGTCAGATGAAAGTCTCATTAAAACATACTACTATGTTACTAGCTGTTTCTCCATTGCTGTCTTTAATATTCTGTCTTTGTCTTCAAATTTAATCATGAGGTGCCTTGGAATGGGCCTCTTTTGATTCATATTGATTGTGTCCTCTGTGCTTTCTGAATTTGCATATTTTTCCCTCAGGAAGTTAGGGAGATTTTCTGTCATCATTTTTGCAAACATGTTTTCTATACCTTGTTCCTTCTCTTCTCCTTCTTGAAACACTATGGTGTAAATATTATTATAGTTTATGTCATCTTGCAGCTTCCTTAAACTACTTCCATTCTTTTTGAGTCTTTTTTGTTTTGTTGCACTGACTGGGTATTTTGTTCTACCTTGTCTTCTAACTCACTGATTCAATTTTCTGCTTTACCTAGCCTGCTTTTAATTTATTCTAGTGTAATATTCATTTCAAATATTGTATTCTTTATTTCTTCCTGGATCTTTTTCATAGTTTCTATGTCATTTTTCATGCTGGTGTAGATCCTGTTAAGGTCCTTGTAGTTCTCATTGAGTTCCTTTAGTATCCTTACAACAATTAGTTTGAATGTTTTTTTCTGATAAATTGCTTAACTCAATCTTTTAGCACTCTTTGGGAGGATTTCTCTTTATTGTTTTGATGGTTCATTTGTCTTTGTTTCCCCATTTTCTGGTGGCTTATTTTGTTTGTTTCTGTGTATTGTGTTGATCTGCTTTGATTATCTGTCTTCATGGTTTGGCCTCTGTAGTAGGAATCCTGTAGGACTCAGTAGTGTAGTCTCCATCAACTCCTGAGATGTATACTCTAGGGATATCCATTGTGTTTTGTGGGCTCCCTTATTGTACTTGGGTTTTAGTTGTTTTTGGCTCATTCATTCCTTGGTGTATTCTCCCCTCTGGCTGTCTGACTGAGAGTCACCCCTCCATGTCTCATATGCTGCTGTACAAGATCTGCTAGAATAAAACAAAACAACCCAGCAAACAAAACCCACACCACCAGAAATATCCCCTAACCACTAAGTAGATACCAACATCAATAGAATTAAGATATATAAAAGTAGAAAGTGAATAAAATGTTATACAAAAGGGAAAAAGAGCATGAGATGACTAACAGAAAGAACAATTATTTAGAAAGGGTTGTCAGAGGAGAAATAACAAGAGTAGAGAATAGAAACAAGATGATGAAAAGGAGAAAATAGCATTTACCACATAAAAAAGGTAGGGAATAGGGCAAGCTGGACTAAGAGAAGAAAATAGTATGATATGATGTTTGGAGGGAAAAAAGACAAAAATGAAATAATGGGAACCAAACTGAAGTAAAACAACCACCTCAGCAATATCCATGACAAAGGTAAAAGATTGGTAAAGTTAGAAAGAAAATAGTAATACTATAAAAACAAATAAGAAAAGAAAAAAAGTTTGTGAGATGTCTACAGGAAAAGAAAACTAATTTTGTTAGGGCATAGAGAGGAAAAATAAATGTAAGGTTTAGACCAGGCTAAGAAAGGGAGAAGATAAAACTTAAAACAAACATAGGACAGGAGGAAACCAAATGGAGTAAGACAGAAGAACAGTAAAATATGAAATTTAAAATTTAAAAAATCATAAAAATTAAAAAATAGTGAATACCTAGGGATATAATAGAAAAAATGTAACAACAACCTCAATATTAGTGAAAATTCAGCAAATATTAATAAAGGTGGAATGACAATAAGGATATTACAAGAAAGGGATAAACATTTGAGAGGATGAAGGGAGGAGAAATAGCAAGAATAAGGAATAGCAACAAGGCATAGAAAGGGAAAATGAAATTTAAAACAAAAATAAGATAGAGAATGATGAATGCAAAATAGAGTAAGAGAAGGGAAGAGTAAAATGCTATATTGGAATTAAAACTAAAATAAAAATAGCAAAAGAAATTAAAGTATATGCAACAAATGAAAATAGTGAAATAATCAGAACAAAATCAAAGATAAAGAAACAACATTAAGAAGCTATGCAGGGGGAACATAGTGGAAATAATGAAAAAGGCTGGGTGTGGGGAATGTTGGGGGTAAATGGAAACAACTGTATAACAACAATAAAATGTTAAAAATTATAATAAAATGAAATAAAAAAGAAAAATTAACATTTTTCGCTACAATGGCAAATTAATAGCTAGTTGATAGCTATGCTACAGCTTCAGGCAAAAGGTCTATGTGACTTTTAGAGCATTCAGTAACTCAAGACATTTCCAGGAGAGGTATACCCCCCTGGATATCTGCGTGTCATGGGAGATCCTTACCCTGACTAAAGATGACAGCCAAAAGAAAATAAAAGATACAGGCAAACTGGCAAATGTAGCACATTGTAGGAGGAGCTGGATATAAATTCACACAGGAAGCTCTGGGCCAGCATTTAAAAATAAGGAGATGCTGAGAGAGAAAGCAGGAGCTATGAGAAAGGAGCTGTGAACTAGGAGGAATTCCCTAGTTCACCATGAGGGCTGAAAAAGAAGGGTAACAGTCATGTGGTTTGAAAGGGCATAGAAGATCTGCCCCATCAGCCATGAGGTCAATAGTAAGTGGCAGCCATAAGGAAGGCAACCATGAGGAAGGAGCCATGAAATAGGGGGATTTAGATATGGCATCTAGTGTATAAGAAAGTGACAAGTGGTTTGAAGTAAGGACATTCCACACTGCTTTGGATTAAGAGCTAGAGTGAAAAAAAGGAAACCTCTGGGAAACCTGCCTGGAGAACATGGTGGCAGAGTGATGGAGCTATGTAGGGTCCTGTCCAACCAAGCACAGATTGGTGAGAGATTCCTGGAATGCTGAATTGTGGCCAGGAATGCTGATCTAAAGATTTCTACTTTTCTAAAAGTTAGTACTTCTGACTGGAATGTTTTGAAACTGGCTTGGGTTGGCAAAGGGGGCCAAGATTACACGTTTTGAGGTGTTTTAAAGGAATTGTAACTTAACAGCAGAAATGCACCATTTTTCTAAATCTGTATAATGTGTAAATAAAAAACCCTTTTCCTTTTTCAGCAAACTCTTGTGTTGGGAGTCACACTTCTTGGTGATGGGCAATCAAACCCCACAGCTGTTTCAGAACAGAGGAGGGTTTCTATAACAAAATTTTATATCAGACAATGCAAAGTCTCTTGTGCATTTCTTTGCTTCAAAAATTCATATCAACTAAGATTCTGTTGATTGATCTAGTCATGTGTCAGAAGGTCAGTTGAAAATCTGCACTGGAGGCATGAGCAAGTGGACTCACTTTCCACTCAATTGCCCAACATCTTTCTCTCTCTTATTTTCTTTGTTAAAGATTTTTTTGTGAGAGAGGGGAAGGGAGGGAGGAAGAGAGGTAGAGAAAAATCAATGTGTGGCTACCTCTTGCATGATGCTTACTGGGGACATGGCCTGTAACCCAGGCATGTGCTCTGACTGGGAATCAATCCGGTGACCCTTTGGTTAGCAGGCAAGCACTCAATCCACTGAGCCACACCAGCCAGGGCTGATTTTATTTTAAAGAGCCTTGTCTCTGGCCATG
This sequence comes from Carollia perspicillata, assembly GCA_004027735.1. Lineage (NCBI taxonomy): Eukaryota > Metazoa > Chordata > Mammalia > Chiroptera > Phyllostomidae > Carollia > Carollia perspicillata. The sequence continues at coordinate 7,669 of PVKM010026420.1, read as the reverse complement.
TTTTCATTTAAGCTGTAGTCACAATTCTTTGACTAAAGTTTTTTCTGGCAACAAGTGTGGAAGAGAAAGTGTTTACAGCTCATCTACTCTACAGAATTAAGTCGTATTTTGTCAGTTGATGGTGGCTGTTAAGTGAAAAAAGATATTTCAGGTATTAATTGACAGAAATCTCTTATTTATGCTTCATTTCCCCAATTCTGGCAGAACTCTCTTTGCTATTTTTGTTTCCACATCCTGACCTTCCTTTCTTGCACAGATTTTTTTCAGCCAATTGTGTGTAACATACTTTAAAGAAGCAAGAAGACAAAATGGGTTAATGCATGAACTTCTTTACATTTCCCATTTTTCCTTGTGGTCTATTACACATTCTTGTTCTGTATCTTGAGAAATACACAGTGGTACGAATTGAAATGATTCACTCTAAAAATTCTGACAAAATTGCTCTGAAATTATGTGCATGTTCTTAATTGACATATACTGATGAAGTCAGGACGTCTCAGAATTCTTCACATCCTATGTCCTCTTCTCTTTTCTCTCCTTGCTTGCCCTGCCTTTATTTCCCCTTACTGTATGCAATCACCTTTAAATCCTTATTCCCCTCCTCTTCCCAAGGTTGCTGTACTATTAGTAGCAGGGAAAGAAAGCAGACACAGAAAAAAAAATAGAAAACATACATGTTTGTTTACATTTCAAGACAAATATGTATGTTTGGACAGCACCCATTATTTTCTATTACCTATATTTTTTTCCTTTGATAAGAATTATCAAGAGTTGGTTATATAAAAAATCAAGAGTCAGTTATATAAAAAGACTTAAGGTATGGGTCTAAAAATTGTTATTAGACACTCTTTCATTTGTACAGGTATTATATCCATTAAAATAATAACAGCTAACATTTCTGGAGTGCCTAACATGACTAAGAACATTATGTGCATTATTTTGTAACAACTCAATGAGAAAATTATCATTATTCCCATTTTGTGGATTAGAGTACTGAGGGAAAAAATTCTCATATAAATTGGCAAAAATAAAACATAGCACAAATAACATAACTGTTATTTAAGCACATTTCTATTTGACTCCGTAGTCAAAGCTCCAAAAACTATGGAATATGACTAAACTAAGTATATTGAAAATTGAACTACTTCTTTTTTAGATATATAATACACTAGACAGTATGCTGGGCAATATATTCACATAAACCCTGCTGAGATGACTGTCACTGTTACTAGAACAGGAGCCTAGCCCAAAGCAGATCTGCTTAGGGCTGGTTGGTTGTGTGTGTGTGGATTCTTGACTTTGTTCAGAAAAGATCTCAAAATATGAGTCCAAGTGATTTTGAAGGTAAATTTATTGAAGTGGGGGACAGAGAAAAAAGGAAGAACTTAGGATAGAAGAAGCAACAACAGAGAGCCTAGGCAGGGCTGCTTTAGTTCTCCAAAAATGTTATAGGAAATAAATAAAATTAGGTGAGGATGTTTTGGCTTACTGAAAAGTCAGAGTAAAGAAGGTCTGCAAGACAGGTTCAAGAGTTAGCCTGGGATGAGCTGCTACTGTCCATTTCTCATGTGACTCTTAGAGTTTAGAAGATGCATGTCTCTGGGGGAAGAAAAGAGAGGGAGGAACGGCATGGGTGTGCTTCCGGGAGGGAGAGTGCAAGGTGGGACCTTTGTTTTTGAGGTTTTTTAATGGATGGGAGTTTAGGGGAGGATCTCAATAGAATATTCAGCAGCTTTTCCATGTACATCCTTTCAGCATCATGGGCTCTATTGATTGGTTGGCAAAGCAAAGGTTCATTAGTCATCACATCTGGTCCTAGTGTCACTCACTTGATTTTGTTGCTTTTCTGTACCTAATGCTGAAATGCAACTGAGGCCTAGGTGTTATATTTGTGGAGGTGACCTTCTGTATCTGGATGTAAATTGCTTAGCCAGTTTGTTCAGGTATATGTCTCAGTTTCCCATACTACTTGCCAAGGAGCTTTCTTAGCTTCTCATTACCTTGCTCATTAGTATCCCAATTTTTCATATAAAGAAAGTAATATAAGAAAAGGCAATGAAGATAATGATTAATAAAGCCATGATTTAAATCTAGGTTTTCTTTTCCTTCTAACAGTGCCACTGGGTAATATAGATACTAATGCACCATTATATTGATTTTCCATATGTCCTGATAACAACATCTATAGATGTAAGGTATTTATATATTTTTTGAATTAAGAAGAATTCAGAAGAAAAAGTCTGAAGAATTCAGAAGTCTTCAGAAGAAAAATATATAAAGAGATTATTATAAGACCTTGACCTATGTAATTATGGATGCTGAGAAGTTCCAAAATCTGCAGTCAGCAAACTGGAAACTCAGGAGAAATGATGGTATAGTTCCAGTCTGAATCCTGATACCTGAGAACCTAAAGAACTGATGGTGTAAATTACAGTTCAATTCTGACTTTAAAGTTGGGAGAAGATCAATGTCTCCACTCAAAACTAGACAGAGAGAGAAAACTCTCCCTTTCTTCAACTTTTTGTTCTATTTAGGCCTTCAGTGGATGGATGAGGCTCACTAGCATTAAGTAAGGTAATCTGCTTTACTTAGTCTGTCTATTCAAATATTAATCTCATCCAAAATAGCCTCCTGACACACCCAAAATAATTTTAATCAAATATCTGGTACCCTGTGGTTCAGTCAAGTTGACACATAAGATTAACCGTTACAGTCCATTCTCTTGAGACCTTGGTAAGTAATATACAGAATCTTAAAATAAAGAAAACTACAAGAATATATGGAGGTAATATTATTTAAATTCAAAACTACTTCCAAGTTTATTCTTTTCATTGCTTCTTTATCAAAACTCTTGGTGTAGACAAAGATTTCAGAGATGAACTAATCCTAATATTTACCCAGCCCCCAAATCTCTTCCTCAACATTATTCCTCTTAAAGACATGTAGTGACTGTAAAGTCACTGTTACTCTAAGTGGCCCATTTCCTTTTCAGAAAGCATCATGATGGACAACTGTTTCTTATTGATAAACAGTGTCTGACATCATAAAAAGTCAAAGTTAAAAGGAATCTTAACTGTCAATATAAATGTTCTTATTTTAGATCTATGGCATTAACTGTTGTGGTATGAACATGATCAGCACTGACACTAGAAACCCAGTTCCTTTCACTTCTCCTCTAGTGCATTTCTACTGCAATGCATCTGCACTCATTAGTCCCAGATATGGTACTCTTCTGTCTGAAAATTTTTCTGATTTTGGAAAGCAATATTTGTGTTCCCAACTTTTCCCCCCCACCTTCATTCTAGTCTTCTCCAGGATAACATCCATCCTCAGGTTCATGAGCTATTTCTTATGTGACATAAATGTTGAAGACACTCTTGTCCCTCCCATGTGTTAAGGGGTCTTTTAAAACATAGTATTTAAATATGAACACACCATCCTTATGCAGAGTGCTGCAAAATTAGGACTGTCACTTCACCTGCATGCAGCCTGAAATTACATTCATTTTTGTTAATTATATATTTTGCTTTAAGTCATAACTGTTCTTTACTTTAGTTAGCTGAAGCATAAGACAATAGAATTATTGCTACCATATATGCATGTCAGATTCTCAAAAAATTAAAATCTCTTGTTTCCATATGTATCACCCAACAGGTAATCTTAATGTTCTTAATCATGTAACTCCTTTTCCCCCTATGGAGGATGTCATCAATGCACTAATTCTAATAAGAAATAAATATATATTTACTAAGGTCAACATAAAATGTAGCACCTGTATTATTACAGATCCAACAGTCCCTCTCCCAGTTTGAAATATGATCCCCTCACCTCTTTTCAGGAGAATTTTTCAGCCTAAGACTCCTGATTGCATTGGCAATAATCTATTTTAAAGGGTGTGAAAAACATAAATGGATTAATAGTGGTTGAAGAAACTTGAACAATGGAATAGAAATTATAGAAAGTGCCTAGTTGAAATGGAAGAAAATTTAAAGAAAAAAATTTTTAAAATCTATAAACTCTAAGCTTGAATGACTCCTTGAAGAAGAAATAAGAAACTAACAAAAATTCCTATTACATTGTTTCTTGGAGATCCAAGTTGGTAGCAGACTAGCTGGAAGCTCCATTCATCTGCTTACAGACACAGATCATATTTGAAGTCAGAACACAAGGTGGAGAGTGAGTGAAAGTGTTTGTAAGTGAGTGCATACATGCATGTTAGCATGAAGAATGCATAGAAATACACAGAAACTCGTCCACCAGTGGGGTGCCCAGGGGCTAATGGCCTCGGCTTTCTAGGCACACCACTACCACGGCTCAGCCCAGTACTACTGACTGCACAGAGTTGAGATGGCTGTAGATCAGCTCAGGACCTGCGAACTACCAGGGCAATGAGAGAAGGCATGAAGCATTGGTGCCATACAGAAACTTTTTTAAAAGAGGAGCCTTGACACATCATGAGGCTTGCAGGGACCGAGATTCAAATGCCTGTGTGCCTCGGCAGGGATCAGTGGGTTTGCTAACAAAAAACGCAGGCTGAGAATACACTGAAGGAATGGGAGGACACGACCCAGCGTGGCTCATGAGTAGAGAGCAGCTTAGAGTGGATAATTCGGGATGACCTCCTGTGAGAGAATGGTGGGTTTAAGTCTAGAAGGCAGGAGATGAATGCCTGGGATTTGCTCCAATCAGCCAGAGCCTTTCACAGACAGAGGAACTAAATCCCCACCTGCAGGATTACATGTTTGCTGGATTGGTAAGGCCAGACTCAAGAGTTTCTTGCTTCACACATTTCCTCAGAGGAAAAAAGAAAAAGCACCAATCATACCTTTTTCCAGATACTACTTGCCAAGCACTATGTGCCTGAAAGTTCACAGGCCCTGATTTACTAAATCCAGCAGAGCAGAGGAAATAGAGACAGGTGCAATGATGCACTATCTTTTCTCCTGCATATCTGTTTAACACTCATTTCATATCCTTCCAGTTTGGACATGATATGGTACTAGGTTTTATAACATTGTTTATTTCAAATCTTATATATTGCTTTTCCCTTATTCTACTTTATACTACCTCTTTCCTACCTCTTCATATTTTTATTTTAAATTACATTTTCTCTCTTGCTACAACTAGTTTCCATTCTGCACTTTTACTATTGTTCCCCTCTCCAGACCCTCAAAACCATTTGCGATTATCATTAGTCATCTCACATTCCTCCTCTGATTCTTAAAATGCCCTTATTCTGTCCTGGTTGGTGTGGCTTAGTGCACTGAGTGTTGGCCTGTGAATCAGAGGATAACCTAGGGCACATTCCTGGGTTGAGGGCGAGGTCTCTGGTTGGGGGCATATTAGAGGCAACCACACATTAATATTTCCCTCCCTCTCTTTTTTGGTCCCTTCTTCTATAAAAATAAATAAATAAAATATTTAAAACATTTTAAAACACCCTTATTTTCTCTTCACCTTGGAAATTATTGCTTATAGGTTGTAGATAAAGTAACGGTCATTACACTTTTACAATCTTACTTCTAGAAAGTGACTATCTTTGCATTTCAAATCTCAAATTTCACCATTCCCCTCTACTGCTCCATTTTGCCTTCCTCCTGCCCTTTTTTAATTTTAAATGCTATTTTTTCCCTTTTCTTAGCTAAGTTTTCATCCCACACACTCAGTATTCCTTCTCTCTCTATTCTCTCAAAATAACTTATCTTTCCTTTAGACATCTCTTAAGCTCATCGGTCTTTCTTTTGACCTTTATTTACCATCCTACCTATATAAATCTTAGCTCACTGGTTCTTGATATTTCTGGTGTGGAGTTTTTTCTGCAATTATATATATACTTGTAGTTGTCTGTATTTTTTTCTCAATAGATATATAGACATATCTAAATTATCTTTCAACTTCAGTTTTAACCTAATGCTATACACTTTTTCTTTCTTACTCTATTCCACCTTCCCTCCTCCTTTGTTTGAAAGTAAATTTTATTTATTTCTGGCTTTGTTTGTCTCTATTCCCTACTTTTATTACTGCTACTCCCTCTACTTCACAAAATATATTTTATTTTAGTTAGACATCTCACATTCATTTTTTCTTTCTTATAAGAGTCTTAATCATTTTACAACTTTAATATCGGGTAATTTGCATTTGACAGTGTAATCGTGGGTGGGAGTTATTTTTGTGGGTATGGGTCTGTCTCCTGGGCTGTCTGTTTTCCATTCTGGTAGCACCAGTGCAACACTACAAGACTTGGAGGGCAGAGAGGCACTAAGTCAGTCAGAGGGAGGGGAAGACCCACCAAAGAATGAACCAATAAAAACAAAAACCCAATTACAATTATAGATCCCATATAAAAGGCAAAAAGGGTAGTAAAAGAGCACCAAGATCCAGAGATCAAGGATACTGCACCACTGAGTCCCACAGGGCTTCTACCATAGAATATCACACCACAAAGTCAGGAAGTCAAAGCAGTACTATCTAACAAAAACAAACAAGAAGACTCATCTAAAATAGTGAGAAAAAGAAACAACTTCTAGTCAAAAGAAAAGGAGAAATCCCCTCAAAGATTGAGGAATCCCCAGAAAGATAGCTAAATTAAGTTCTAGCAATGAAACGATCAGACATTGAGTTCAATATAATGGTTATATGGATGCTCAAGGAACTCAGAGAGAACTTCAAAGAACTACAAGGAAGTCTCAAGGAACTTGCTGAGAATGACACCAACATAAAAATATACATAATTTATTAATAAGAGCCAAGAGGAAAAGGAAAATACAATATATAAAATGAAGAATACATAACAAGGGATTAAAAACCACTTAAATGAAGCAGAGGATTGAATCAGCAAGCTGGGGAACAAAGTACACAAAAATTCCCACACAGAGCAACAAAATGAAAAAAAGCCTGTAAAAGAACAAAGAGGGGTTAAGGTAGATGCAAGACAACATGAAACATAATAATATTCACATAACAGGGATACCAGACAGAGGAAGATAGCAGTAAGGTAAGATAGAACAGATTCCACTTCCCCTTACACACGGGAGAAAAACCTAGCCAATCTATGAAGGAACAGAGCAAACAGCCAACAGTACCCCAGCATATATGAAAATAGGACAGCAAAAATTGTAGCAGACATTGAAAAATCAGATAAGTACGTGAAAGCAGTAAGCACCAGGATACCCACTGGAAGAGGAAACCCAAAAACAAAGGAACCACCAACAGATGACAAAAAAAAAAAGTGAAGGAAGGAATGGAAGCCACACTAACCTCAACCCAGGGCCTATCAGGAAATACAACAAATAGTGCAGAAATTGAAAAAAACAAACAACTGCAGAAGAGCAAGAGATAATCCTCAAAACCTTGTACACACAAAAGAACCAGCTTCAACACAACCTGCCCACAACAGCACAACAAAATACAAGAGGTGTTAGACAGAATGACCCTGCAGTTAACCAGATGGTGGGAAGGACCCCCCCAAAGAAGGACCCAGCAATAACTAACACCCAAAGACAAACACAGAGCCAACTAAAAAGACAGCCCAAGAAGAGTGAGATCAGGAGATCAAGGAGACTACACCACTGAATTATGCAGGCATTCTACCACAGAAGTTCAAACCATAAACTCAAGGAGCCAGAACAGATAAATTTAAGAAGTTGAAGCTAACAAGAAGAGTCTCAAA
>PVKM010026419.1:0-19358 GCA_004027735.1 Carollia perspicillata | reverse complement strand
CCTGGACTTCTTTTCCTTCAGCCACCAAGTCGGATGGTTCTCCTTCTCCCTTATTCTTCAAATCAGCCACCTCTCCCTTTGCCTCTCTGACCCACAGGATTAGACCTTCACTGGGTCTGGGGTGGGGACCAAAAAGGAAGGCCCAAATCAAAAGAAGCACAGGGCAGACCAGGTAGATTGGCATGAGGGGGAGGTGCCAGGTAGACTTGGGCATAGCTTCTCACCCAGGCCCCTCTCCAAAAATAAGAGCAAACACGCAGTGCTGATACTGTGCCAGCCAGTTTTGTTTTGTTTTGTTTTTTAGAGAGGGGAAGCAAGGGAGAAAGAAAGGGAGAGAAACTTTCATGTTTGGTTGCTTCTCACATGCCCCTTTACTGTGGACCTGGCCCACAAACCAGGCATGTGCCCTGACTGGGAATGGAGGTGATGGCCCTTCACAGTCCGGCACTCAGTCCACTCAACCACACCAGCCAGGGCTGCCAGTCAGTTTTAAATATCTTTGATGTTTAACTCACAGCAGCACTAGGAAGCAGGTATTATTTCACCCCCATTTAACAAAAGAGGAAAAGCAGGGCACAGTAAGATTAAGTCACTTGCCCAAGGTCACACAGCAAGCAAGTGGCTGGTCCGAGGTGAGAACCCAGGCCCTCTGGCTCCCTGGTCCAGGCTCAGCTAGCGCAGGTGCGCTCTGCCCAGGGCCCATCTAAAAGGTCACCAACTGCTTGGTTCCCGCTGAGTGTTGCTTCATAGGAAGAGCAGCCCAAAATTGCCTGGTGGTTCCAAGAAGAACTAGAATCCTAGGATTTCTATGTGAAATATCCCAACTTTCTGAAATGTTGACTCAAATTTGTTTAAAATTTTGCAGACAAAATACATCTGTGAGCCAGACCTGGCCCATGGGCCACTAGTTTGCAACTTCCCGGGTTACAGAATTCCCCTTTTTTGCATAAGCCGTGGAGAAGTAGAGGGAGGGTATTTTTACCCAGCAGCCTGGGCCTGGGGTCTGCCATTGTTCTTTGGGGTCTTGCTAATTTCATTTCTGAAGTTCATGGTTCCAGAATCCCTATCTTCTATTACCTGAAATAATAATAATAATAATAAAAAAAAAACAATTCTCCCTTTACGTCAACTTAAATTTTTCTTCTTTCTTTCTTGAAAAATTCTCACCCAAGGATATGTTTTATTGATTTTAGAGCAGGATAGGGAGAGAGAGAGAGAGAGAGAGAGAGAGAGAGGAACACAGATGTAAGAGAGATACATTGATCAGTTGCCTCTCATACATGCCCTGGTGGGGATCAAACCCACAACGTAGGTGTGTGCCCTGAGGGGACGAAACTCGAAAACTTTGGGTGTCCTGGATGACACTCCAACCAATGAAATCACCTGGCCAGGGCGAACTTGATTTTCCTTACACGGAAATCCACCTGCCCCCAGTTCTGAGTTGTCTTCCTCAGGGAGGCTATTAAGTGTCAGATGCAGAAGGAAGGAGAGACCCAGTTTGCCCCCACCTCCTCTTGTCTGGTTTTGAAGAAAAATTTCCTTCTAAGAGTTTTAGGACTAGTAGCTCCCTCCCAACTGGGTCATTCTTTTGCAAGGTTCACTCACACTTGAGTATGAAGTAGCTGCGGGGGGCCAGAGCTGTACTGCTGTGCTGGGGGCTCAGATCCCTCTTACCAGATCCACCTCTCAGACCAGAAGCTGTGCCCCGTGGTTGCGGAGCAAGGACGCTTCCCCGAAGACCCTTCCCTAACACTCTCCCCTCTCTTTGTCCAGAAGTTTGGGTCCAGGGCAGCAAAACTGGGGATGGCTCATCTTCAGACACCATAAGGCCACCAGACAGATTGCTGCCAAGCGCACTCACACCTTAAGGCCTTTACTCTTGCTGTTCTCTCGTCCCGGGATGCTCTTTTTCCAGATTTTCCCACGCTGGCTACCAAATGTCACCTCCCCAGAGAGGCCTTCCCTCGATGAAAATTAGTGCCACTCCCAGCAATCTCACCACCCGCTTTATTTTCTTAATAGCATGTACCACTCCACGAAACCATAGTCTGTCTTCCCCTCTAGAGTGTAAGCCCTCTGTACCCCTTGGTTCCAGAATTCCCCTGACCGGCGCCGTCCCATTAGCCACTCGCACTCTGCTCCTCGGCTGTAACCGTGCTCCGAACCCCTAACGCTGATGCCTCTGCGGCGCTACCGCCCCCTGGCCGCCAAACGGCGTCACTGCTCCTGTCCGGCACTGACACCCAAACACTGCGTGGGATCCCGGTCCTCTTTATTTAGGAGAACCACAGAGGCAGCCGATCCCCAGGAGGTGGGCGGGACCTTGGGTCCTAGACCGGCTGGTGGAAGGGGCCTAAAGGGAGAGACTCGTAAGAAGGGCTGGCTCTTTGAGCCCGTGGGATGGGCGTGTTCCAGAACTAAGGGGCGTGGTCTGCCGCGCTGCGGCCGGTGGGCGGGGCCTCGGCTGGTCAGCTGCCTGGACTCACGGGGCCTACATGCCCCGCCCTACCCCGTTAAACTGCATGTCTGTGAGGTTGCCCCGCAAGGCCTGCTCCTCCTCGAAAGCCTTGAACAGTGCGTTGAAATTGCCGGCTCCAAAGCCCTAGAGCAGAAGATAGGAGGTGAGTTGCAGGCCCAGAAAGCCAACCGGGCTAATTAACCTGCATGACACCCTTGGGCTTGCTGGGGACAGGTGGCATCTACCTGGTGGTTGTGGCGCTGAATGACTTCCAGGAAGAGCGTGGGCCGGTCCTGCACAGGCTTGGTGAAGATCTGCAGGAGGTAGCCATTCTCATCGTAGTCTACCAGGATTTTCAGCTCCTGCGTGGGGGACAGGGGCCTGGGTTGGGGGGAGGCTGAGGCACTCCTCTAACTTTGCACCTTGGCATCCTTAGAAAGTCCATAGGAAGGGGTTCCTGCACCCCCTAAGCCAACAAAAGATCCCTTTGGCCAGCAGTTCCAGACATCTCAAAAGAGATCCCCAAATTGTCCTATTACCACCCCCTGACTCACCCCCTGCTGGCCTGGACCACCCTTGTAGCCTCCACTGAGGTCTCCCTGATTCTGCTCTCACCCCTTTACAATCCATTTTCCCCACAGACATAGCAGGATCTTTCAAAAATCAGATCATGCCATTCCCTGTTTAAAACCATCCACTGGAAATGGGAACCCTCCTAGGTTGTTGGTGGGAAAATGGTACAGTCACTGTGGAAAACCTTCTGGTAGGTCCTCAAAAGATTACACAGAGAGTTACCTTATGACCCAGCAATTCCACTCCTAAGTAGCTCAAAACACGTGAGCACAAAAACTTGTACAGAAATTGCCATAGTGTTTTTTAAACAGCCAAAAAATAGAAACGACCCAAATATTCATCAACTGATGAATAGATAAGCAAAATTTGGTCTATTCACTCAATGGAATATTACTCAGCCATGAAAAGGAATGAAGCCCGACACTGGCTACAACGTAGATGGACCTTGAGAACATGATACTGAGAGAGAGAGATGCCAGACACTGAAGGCCACCTATTGTGTGATATTATTTGTATGACATGCTCAGAAAAGACAAATCTATAGAAACAGAAGATAGATCAGCATTGCCTAGGTCAGAGGGGACGGTGGAATGGTGGGGTTGGTAGGTGATGGCTAAGGCCATACCCCTCTTTTTAGAGTGATGAAGCCGCTCTGAAAATTATTTTGATCATGGCTGCACAGCATAGTGAGTAGCTGAAAACCACTGAACTATGCTCTTTGAGTGATTTATGTTATGTGACTTATATATTATTAAAACTATTAAAAACAAAACAAACAAACAAACAAAAAAACCCCACAATAGTTTCTGGCCACAGAAAAACAAACTCCAAAGTCCTGAATAGCCTCCGTGGGGAATCAGCCCCTACCTGCCTCTGTGACCTATGCCACACTCCCCCTTCCATCCACTCTAGCCTCCTTTCTGTTCCTCAGGCACTTGAAGGTTGCTTCTGCCTCAGGACATTTGCACTTGCTGTTCCCTCTGCCAGGACCACCACCTTTTCCCCCAGCCCTTCACACAGCCAACTCCCTCTCATTATCTGGATTTCATGGAAATGTCACTTCCTCAGAGAAGCCTTCCCTCCTGGCTACCTCCTGTAAAGTAGTCCCAGGTCACTCTCTGTCATAGCCTATTTTAACTTCCTAGGTGGCAATGACTCTGTCCCTCTCTGATGGTGTTCGTGTTATTTATTTGTTTGTCATCTGTCTCTCCGCTGGGATGAAAGTCCCAGGACAGCCAGGAGCTGGGCTGGTTTCCTTCTGGGTCCAGGTGTTTCCTGCAGGTTAGAGGTCTGGACAAAAGATGCCTTGCATCTTGCGAGGCAAGTTGGAACTTGGCTTGTCCTGCCAGCTGACCGAGGAGCCTGCTGCAGCCTCACCTCCAGCACATCCATGTTCTCCTTCACCCGGATCTTGGCCGACTTGAGCTTCTCCCGCAGCTGTTTGTAGTACGTGGACGGGACATGCAGGAATTCCATGCCTCTCTCTCTCAGGTGGCGAATCTGTTTCGGGGCAAGGTCAAGGTTGGCCTCCTCTCTCCACGCTTAACACCCCTAGCCAGGTGGAGGTGCTGGGCCAGGAGGAGGCAGGGTCCCTGTTCTGGTGCCCCCAAAATGCCAGGGTGCACTGTGACCCCCTCCCCTTCCCCCTCGGGGTCTTGTGGGTCCTGATAGAAGAACAGCAATCACTCATGTGTAATGGGATGCTCGCCGTGTGCCTGTCTCAAGCCCTGTGTATTGCCTCATTATGTCCCGGCAGTGATCTTTGAAGGCATTCGGACGACATTATCCCCATAGCTGGGGGCACTGAGGCATTAAGAGACTAAGTATCTATTCTCGACATCATAACCAGAGTGCCTTTATTAAAGTACAAGTCACGTCAGTCCTCTTCTTACCCCACCGGTGGTGTCACATCTCAGAGTCTAAGTCCTCAGCCTCGGCTCTTCCTCCGATGTTCTGATCTTGTCTCCTGCACCCTTCTCTTTTGCTCATTCTGTTCCAACCACATGATCTCGCTGTTCCTTCAGCTGTCCTCTGCCTTGGCTGTGCCTTCTGCCTGGGGTGCTTTCCCCCAGATATCCACATGCTTCTCCCTTTCCAAACCTGCTCCTTCTGGCTCTGCACTCTCCAATGCGTCCGTCTCCACGGGGCCTTTCATGGCCACCCTACCTGACCCGCAGTGCCCGTCCCCCTCCCTCCTTCCAGTGCCCTCTTCATTTTGCTCCCGAGTGCTCCCTGCCACCTAACATCTATTTCACTTGCTGTCTCTTCTGCCTCCACAGGGGTGGAAATTATTGTCTTGTTGACTGGCAGCTCCCAAGCCCCTAAAACAGTGCCCAGCACATAGCTGGTGCTTGGTAACCATCTGTGAGTAAGCGAATGAATGAATGAAGTTGCTAGGGCCATGCAATGAATTTTTGGTTGGGCCAGATTGATGGGACAGTCCAGGCTCTCGCCCACTCTGCCAAACTGCCATTTAAGGAATAGGTAGGACCCAGCCTCCCTAGGGGCTGGAGCCACAGGCTCAGGACATTTTAATTTGGCTCAAAGGACCTAATCAATCTTGTAGCCTAATTTCCTTATTGTCAAGGTGAGGCAACTGAAACCCAGAGAGGGGGACAAATCCCCCAGAGAAATTCAGCAAAGTCCCTGGCGGAACCTGGGAGAGAATCCAGGCTTCGTGTCGACTCTGGAACCTACTATTTCTAAGGTCCAGAGCGCTGTTGGAGGAGAGACTGAGCCCTCTGGGGTGGGACTGTGCCTGAACTTGGGTGGCACGGACTGGCAGGGGCCCCGTCAGCCCTCAGGGCCAGCGGGGGGCCCAGGGCTGCTTTACAGCTCAGACCCCATTTTTCGGAGATTGGCTCTGGAGCTGAGTGGGGGGTGAATGAGGGCCAGGAATGGGCTTCTCACCGCCGAGATGATGTCTTGGGTCTTGAGAGCGATGTGCTGCACCCCAGCACCCCCGTTGTAGTCCACGTATTCCTGCCGGAGGGCCACAAGGAACCCCGTCATCGGCCCCATCCCCACAAGAGCCCTCGAACCCCTTCCCTGCTGTCTTCTCCCCCAGGGTGGCCCCACCTGGATCTGGGACTTCTTCCTGCCCGGCGCCGGCTCATTGATGGGCATCTTGATGGACTCCTCGTAATTGGCCACCACGATGGACCGCAGAGAGCTGTACTCCGTGTGCACCTGCGTGTCATCCACAGACCAGAAGCGGTGGAACTGCAGGTTTTTCAGGTACCTGTGGGGTGGCCAGAAGGGCACCTTGGCTCTGGGACGGGGTCCCTGCCTCTATTCCACCTTCCGGAATTGGTTCCCATCACACACGTCACGGACTTGTACCTTCGCTGTGACAGTTTCCCTTCGGGTGGACGGAGAGCCTTGTAACCCCACAGTAAGGCAATGCTCCAGCAAGTGCCAGTGCTTTGAGGAGGGGCACTTGCTTCTAATGAGCACAAGGGGTGGTGACAGCCTCCCTCTGAGCTTCCCTGGATTGTGACACCCACCCTGTGCCAATTCCCCCGGGTCCCTCACTTCGGGCCTTGTACCCTCTGGTCTCCGTGGGGACAGATGTACAGGGAAAGATGAACAGGTGGCCTCAGGCTCACTTCCTGCCCCATGGTGCTCCGCTTCCCACCCTGGTGTCCTGAGACAAGAAGGACCCGGCATGGGCCAGGGGCTCACCATTCGGAGGCAGACTGCATCTCCTGATCAGGCTGGTTTCCCACGATGTGGTCAACAACCTCGAGGCCGCAGTGGGGCCTGGGACAGGGGCTCAGTTAGGGGGTGAGAAGGTTACTCCCTAAATCTACCCTTCTTCCTGCTGGCCCCTCAATAACAGTAATAACTCACTATGATGTAGCACCTATAATAGGCACTTTATTTGTGTCAACTCACACCCCCTTACTCGTCCCATTTTGCAGATGGAGACAGTGAGGTGTAGAGAAATAAAGTCACTTGCCAAGGTTAAGTGACTATGAAGTAACAGAGCTGGGATTTGAACCCAGGCAGCCTGCTTCCAGAGACTGTGTTCTTAGCCTCTAGGCTGCATCTCCAAGCCACCCTCGGGGACCCTCAGGAGCGCCCCAGCAGGCTCGCAACGCTTTGCCCCTGCAGAGGAGCCCAGAGCACAGAGGCCTTGCTCTCCGCCCCTGCCCTGCCCTGAGCAGCACTCACAGCTTGGAGAGCAGGGGGTCCTTGAATTCCACGCCCTTGAACCCAGGCAGGAAGCAGCCAGTGTAGTTCATCTTCTCCACCAGGGTGTGTGTCGTGTCTCCATACTATGGGTGGAAAACAGCCTGGCTGGACCCCTGAGCTCACGTCCCCTCCGAGGCCGGGCTGAATCTCCTGGTGCCCACGCAGCCCTGGCTCCTGCCTGGGACTGACCCTCACTCGCCCTCTCACCTTGGGCAAGTCACTCCCCCCTTGGGAACTGAGCTGCAGCCTGTCATTTGGGAATTTCTTTGATGGTCTCTCTGCCCCACAGGACCCAAGGTTCTAAGAGGGCGAGGACACTTTCTGGTTCACTACTATGTCCCCCACACCTAGGTCAGCGCCTGGTGCAGTAAAAACACACGGAGAACGCGTGTTTTGGAGAACGATGAGGATGCTGTGTCGAATCATACCAAAGGGCGCTTTTGGTCTTAACCATTTTTAAGTTACAGTTAATCTTGAGAAGACAGGGCCCGTGGCTGTCTCTGTATGACGACAGCGCAGGTGCTGAACCCGCTCGGTAATCTTCGCTGGTGTGTCTGCAATATCCAGGCACCGTCATGCTGGGAGCTAAGTACACGAGTGACCTCATTCGACCTTATGATAACCCTCGGAGGGGTTGCAGCTGGGGAAACTGAGGCATAGAAAGGTTAGGTGGTGTGCCGTCTCAGATCGCACCAGGGGGTCCGACCCCAGTCCTTGCTCATTTCAGCGTGGTCAGAGAGGTGAAGTGACTTGCCCAAAGTCACTCCGAGAGTGCGGGGTGGAGCCCCCCCACCCAGCCCCTCTGCTTTCTTCAAAGTCCCTGCCTGAAGCTCACATCCCCGTGATGCGACCCCCACTGGGGAGGAAGGGAGGCCCCAGGAGGGTGGCAGGTAGCACTGGCCAGGCATCGCAGGCGATCGGCCTGGAGGGAGCGGTCTGTGCTTTGAAGAACCAGGGTGGCATGACCTAAGGAGTCGGGGGTGGGGGAGGGGGGTCCTGGCGTCTTAGTGGGCACTAAGTGGGGTGGGGGGCGGCACCAAAGTTAACTCACCGTCTGCAGCATAGCAAACTTCACCTTCCCAAACTTATCTTGCTCCACCCAAGGCTCATGGATGATTTTGGCGCCCCGTTCCCGGGCTTTCTGCGGGAGAATGGGGAGGGAGACGGTCAGGCCTGGACCTTCCCAGAGCCCTTGCCCGCTGCTCCTGCTGGATTGCCCTTGCGTGCTCCAGCCCCAGGCAGGAACCCCAGCTTCTGTGGTTGCCCCCAATACTCGTGCCTAGTGCCCATTTGGCAGATTGGGAAACCGAGGCTCAGGCCCAGAGTTGAGGCTGTGGGCGACAAACCAGGTAGGGCTAGGGGGGTCTGTCCTGCCTCTCCTAACTCATTCTGTGGCCCTTTTTCCTCTCCAGTCCTCAGTTTCCCCATCTGTAAAAAGGGGGTTCGATAAGAATGTGAGCTGCATTAATTGAGCACCCACTGTATGTCAGACCCTCTGCCACGTGCCTTGCGTGCATAGTTCATGCATGCGCATAGTGAGCCTTGCTTAGTGCATGTCTGTTCCTATCACACGTGAGGCACCGCTGTAGGTATTAACCTCTGATCCTCACAGCAGTGTTCTGTGGAAGGTGATGTTATTGTCTCCACTTTGTAGGTGAGGACACTGAGGCACAGAGAGGTTAAGTCACTGGCCCAAGTTCCCACAGCTAATGAGATTCAGGCCCAGGCAGCCTGCCTCTGGAATCTGAGCTCTGAGCCTCTGCCTGCACTGGCCCTCGAGGGCAGTGAGCGCTTGGTTCAGGGTCGAGCTCAACAAGCGGCCATTACGATCTCATTGCCTTGCTGCGAGAGCCCGGTGGGCTGGCTGCTGGGGTCATGCGTGTGTTGCGGGTGTGGAAACTGAGACTCAGAGAGAGAACACACAGTCAGGCCGGGTGTCTCTGGACCTCAGGCGTGTGTCGCTCAGCACGGCAGTGTCCTCCCGCCCTGACAGAGGGGGGACTCGATGCAGACAGAGGGCAGGCCGAGCCCTCTTGCTTCGTCCCCATGGCAGCCCAGGCGTGGGCTCACCTGCACAATGTAGTCGCAATCTTCCACCTCAAACGCGATGTCCTTCACTCCGTCCCCGTGTTTCACCAGGTGATCGCCCATCTCTGTGGCCGGCGGGGGATGGGGGCGGCACTGGAGTCACGGACCCTCACCTGTGCTCCCAGGCTACTGGGCTCCGTCTCCTTCAGGGCTGAAGCCCCTCCAGGGGCCCTAATGCCCGTGTCCCTGACCCCACCCACAATACCAGGTCTCCACCCCGTGGCACCTCCAACCCCTCTGGGGGCCCCTCACCTTTGTTCCAGGGATTGAGAGCAGAGGAGAAGACAAACACAATCTAAGACACAGAGAAGAAGGGGGAACGGGGAGCTGTGGCTCCCATGAGTGAGGGCAGGTGCACCCCACCCTCTTCTCCCTGCCACCCTTCATGGGCCAAAAGGAACCAGATTAGCCTTCCAGGCAGGCAAGTTCCCTGGCCCTGGGTTGCAATCCCTGCTCTGCCTCAGGGTCCCCCCTGGTCCTGAGAAACTGGGGGCTTCTCCTGTGCCCCAGGGGCCTGAGTCAGGCCTCCTGTGGGGACAGCTCTGGGACCTGGGGCCAGGGAGCTGCTCCGCTTTCCGGCTCTGACCCTGGGGCCTCCGCCCACTTTTCCTGGACACAGGTGAGGCCAGCATTGGAGGAGGGGATGAAACTAAGAAGGCCCCCATTGTGCGTGACATGAAGATGCCTGGCAGAGGGGTCGGTGGGCACTGCACACCGCCGGCACGCTGCTGGCCGTGCCAGGCTTCCTGGAAGAGGCCTGGGCCTGCCTGGACAAAGGGCCTCCTGGCCTCTGGGTTTCAGCCAAAAGCACAGGAGTCTCCTGGACCTCAGAGACTCTCAGGAAGAGAGGGACAGGCCTGGACGAGTGGCGGTCCTGGCTGGGGACTCACCTGCCCTTGTTTGACCACGTGGCTGACCACCTCCCTGGAACCCGTCTCCAGGCCCTTGTAGGCCAGCGGCTCAAAGCCCATCTTGCTGCAGTAAAAGGACGCGGCCTGCATCAGAGGGGCAAGCACGATGGGTTCGTGAGGGCTGAGGCACCAGCCTGGGGCTCCCAGGGAGAGCTGCCCCC
The DNA here is from genome assembly GCA_004027735.1 of Carollia perspicillata. Lineage (NCBI taxonomy): Eukaryota > Metazoa > Chordata > Mammalia > Chiroptera > Phyllostomidae > Carollia > Carollia perspicillata. Next base: position 8,970 of record PVKM010026419.1, on the reverse strand, counting down.
CAGCTTGTTTGCCCCATCTGCCAGGGCAGCGCCCCTGCTGGGAGCAAGGCTGCCCTCTGACCCCTCCGAACCTCCGGTGAGATTCCTGCGGGGGGTCCGCCCCCGATTGTGTAAACAGGGCCCAGAGTGTCTGTCCTTCCACTGACGTCCCAGCCCTGGCCCTGACCCTCCCCTCCCAGTGGCCAATCACAGACTCACCCAGAGGCCCTCTTGCCCACCCTCTGCCCCCTCTAGTTCCTCTCCCTTGCCTCACCTGTTTGGCATTGCCCACCCAGAAGGTCACGGAGTGGAAGTGGAGGAATCGGCCTCTCTCAGGCTGAGAAGGAGAGAGGGGGTGAGGCCGAGTCCCTGGAAGCAGGTCACTTTCCTTGTCCCCCCACCCCCGCCCCAGTTGCCAAGCCGCAAAATGGATTTCTCGTGGAGAATTTGAGCTCCTGGGGGGCCAGGCTTGGGAAGCCTGCCCAGGTTTCACAGAGGGATGCAGCCTGTTGATACAGCAACACGGATTTCAGTTGGATCTTAGAAAGAACTTCCAGACAGGATGAAGAGGTTGGCAGGAACTTGAGATAAACATTTGTCTTAGGCGGGCAGCTCAGTGTTGGGGAAGGGGGATGGACAGCGATGACCTGAGTGCACCTGCTGGATGTCACAAACCCACTGTGCCCGTTCCTCTTCTGATGTTTGCGGACGTCCCCATGTCCCGGGCCCCGAACCCACCTGTCCCCTCCTGCTTACCTTCTGTCCTTTGTCCCTGTAGGATGTCTAAGGAGAAAGAACAGGATAGTAAGGTCTGGACGCTCAGCCACAGGTGTTTCTGGAAGCCACCCCAGCAAGGCTGCCATGGCCCTAGGCGGGCACTTACCATGATGCATCTGGGTTGCGCTTCCCGTGGAAGGCTGGAGGAGCCCTGGGCAGGGGTATTTAACACCCGGAGGGCCCCACCTCTGGCCTCTGTGGCCATCCTGGGGGTGGGCACTGGCACTGTCCCTGGAAGCTCCTAGGCCTGGGAGCCTCAGGTCCGGCCCTGTTGGACAGGCCCGGGCAGTCAAGCATAGAGAAAGGGAGTGGCCTGCCCGGGGGCCAAGGCAGGAAGCCAAGTGGCACATTGTCCTAGGACCCTGAGCTCAGACTCTGAACTCTGCCCCCCCAGAATCCAAAGCTTGGAAACCAAGGCCAGGCTGAGTGCAGTGGTGCCTCCAGAATTGGTATGCAGGGAGAATTTGAGGGGGAACTGGGGGCCAGTCTGGAGGCTCTGTTTCCATGGCAAGTGTGTGGTTTCTATTTGGGTAAAAGGGTTGTGCTCTGTGGCATTCCATAGTGGTGAGAGGCACAGGTGTGGGGTTCGAGTCCTGGAGCTGCTACCTCTCATGTGACTGGGGCAAGTCACCGAAGCCCCTGGGCCTCCGTCTCCCCATCTTGTCAGGCGAGAGCGATAACAGTGTGGTGGGGTTTCCACGAGATGCCGCCTAAGTCTTTGCAGGGGACCTGTTGCAAGTAAGGTCTCTGTTGATGTTGGTTACAATTCATGATGTTTCTTCAGGATTTGGGGCCCAGGTTCTCAGTCTCTCCAGGGTGGTGGGTGGGTGGCATTGGTGGCTCTGGAGACAGGAAGGCTGGGGCTCTCCCCAGCACCCTATCATCGAGTCTTCAGGTCCCCCTGTCCTGGAAGATGGAGCGGTGACTGCCAGCCAGCCGAGGCATTCACGCAGGGCTCCAGGATAGCCCCAGTCCCCGAAGGCTCTGTGGCTGAGCCCTCTTCGCAGGGAACCGACTTTCTCAAATGTCCTCGTTGCCTGGAAATGCTTAGTGGCCCTGACGTTGACCATCTGGGCCTCTGACTGGGCTGTGACCCTCTACCTTCTTGCATTTCGGTTCCCACAATGTCCTGCATCAGCCTTTTTTTTTTTTCAATCCTCACCGAAGGATACGTTTATTGATTTTAGAGAGAGAGGAAGGGGGAGGGGAGGGGGACATCAATGTGAGAGAGAAACATCGATCAGTTGGCCCCCGTACATGCCCTGACTGGGGATTGAACCCACAGCCTTTTTGGTATATAGAACTACACTCCAACCAACGCAGATACCCGGCCAGGGCCCACATCAGCCCATTAGAAAAAATACAGAAAAACAGATCTTTGTGGCTAGTAATGACCTTAAGGATCGTAGAGCCCAGCATTCTGCTTTTCCAGAGGAGAAAAACAGACAAACAGCAACAGACTGCCTGGGGCCACTACCCCCGAGCCAGGGGCCTGCTGAGGACAGAGATCCGAAGTCCAGCCTCTGTGCTTCCGAAGCTGGAAGCCACCCCCAGGTCAGGCACCTCCTCCTTTCCTTTGTTTTCTGGGCAGATCCAAAGGCAGGCGAGGTGGCTCCCCCTCCTTAATCTGTCCCACCCCCCAGTATACCTCACCAGCCTGTCAGTGCCCACCGCACGCCCCTGGGTCCAGGTTTCCCACTGAGAAATCCAGACCGGAAGGAGCTCATAGGCCAGAAGGTCCCACTGAGGGAGAGGCCACCGAGGGCCTGGCATGACAGGCCTGTGGCTCCCGGGGCCCACAAGCTACGTGCTTTATGCTGAGCACCTGCTTCCCTTCTGGGATTCCGGGGGTTTGGTACGTGTTATGTAGCGGGTGCTTACGTGTCCAGCATCCGATAAAAAACCCCAAACCCTTAGGCTCAGGCGTGAGTCCCCGGTAGAGAGCAGTTCACAGCCCCTTGCTGGAGGAATTAAGAGCAAAGGATGCTCTTAATTCCTGGGCAACTTGCCCCTGGCTTCCCCTGGGCAACCCCCATGTGCCTGTCCCCTAGGCCGATTGTGCTGTGTTTTTTTGTTTTTGTTTTTTGCTGTAATACATCTCAGCCACGAGTGGGGCTACCTGCTGGCTCCTGTGAGTTCTCCCAGTGCACCGTCAGACCTGGGGGTGGGCTCTGGAACCCCCGACACGGCTATTCCGAGCTCCCTGGAGGGTCTCGAGTGTCAGGCTGGGGGTGTGGGCTGCAGCTTCGAGGCGATGGGGAGCTATTGAGGGTTTTATAGCAGAGCCACAACATCATCAGGACTTGACTTGAAAAGCTTGTCCCATCCAGGTCAACACAGGGAAGAGAGCTGAGCAGGGACCCACCCGTCTGTAGCGGCTGTGGTTGACTCGAGTAACCCAGTGGCTTATTTGTGATTCATTATTACATCTGGGGACCGTAAATAAATCAAGAAGCTGTAGTTACACCTGAAAACTGGACCTGAAAACAGTCAGGCAGCCCTGGGCTCTGCTTCCTAGAATCTGTAACTACAGACCCCAGACGGAACTAGTGAGGGTTCAGAGGCACAAGCTCGTGCATAGGTCTTACCTGTCCCCTGCCAGGCCCCACAGCCCTGCCACCGAGGGCCGAGACACCAGTTGGGGACCTGAGGCGGTGAGGGCTGGTCTGCATGCGGGCTGTTATCAGGGCTGGAGCAGCAGGGCTGGGCCAGCTGGATGAAGCCGAACTTTATCTCTTGGGGCCCAGCGCCCAGGTGCCTGAGCTTTGGAGTGACAGGCAGCTGTATCAACAGGCATCGGTCAGGGCCTGAGAGCCTAGGGAGCCAATGGCAGGGGATAAGGGATCCCTGGGCTCTGGAGCCTGATCCCGGGCCACGTCCAGGCCCTCTCTGAGTCTCAGTGCCCCAGACTGTGCAAGCGGGCGCCCTGGATTGCTGTGCTTGTCTGGTGCGGGGCGGCCCTGAGGGGCGTCTTTATTGTTTTTGCATCCCCAGCGTCAATTCCCAGCCTGTTTGACAACAGAACCGCCCTTCCCCTTCTCTGTCCCTGTAGTCGGGAAACATGAGTCGGGACTGGCCAGCGACAATCCCAGGGATGGGCTCCGGCATGGGCGCCTGACCAAAGCCAGTCAGGGCCAGTTTGCCCTGGGATATCGCGTGAGAAGAGTCTCTCTCTGAGCTCAGGATTCGTTAAGCTGATCCAGCGGCACTGTGCTGGCCAAGTCTGCCTCCTCGGAGGGAAGACGTGCCTGTGCGTAAGGCCCGCACGGAGAAAGCAGGAGGAGAGGAGACAGGCAGGGCGCTGATGTGTGAGTGCCGTGTTCCAGGCGTGCTTCTGGGGGAGCCACCGTGCTCCCTCTTTTGCTTAGGCTGGTGAAGATGAGTTCCTGGTATTTACAACCACTAATCCTGACTAACATAAAGAGGAGAATAGCGATGACAACGACAATGATGATGATGATGATGCCCTGGTCAGCATGGCTCAGTTGGTTGGAGCCTGCAGACGGGCGGTTGCAGGTTCGATCCCGTCCCGGTGCATACAACAAGGCAACCAATTGGTGTTTCTGTCTCACACTGATGTCTGTCTGTCTGTCTGCCTGCCTGTCTCTCTCTTCCTTCCTCCTTCTCTAAAAGCAATAAAAAATGTCCTTGGGTGAGGACAAAATAACAACAATAATAGTGGCAACAACGGTGGCATCTATGAGCACTTACTACCAGGCACCATGGTGGGGGACAGCGGCAGTTGTCTGTTCAGCAACTGGCCTTGACATTGTTTAGATCTGCTGGCACCAAATGATAAAACAAGGTTCACAGCTTTCATTATTGTAAATTCTCTGCAGACAACGCACTGCTGTGTGGGCGGGAGATGAGCTCCCGGCAAGAGGGACTTTCTGCCCAGGTGCCAGAGGGGCGCTGGCTGTGGGCTCCACCAGGACCTGGGCAGCTGCAGAGATTTCACCCGAGGCCGCCTTGGCTCAGGGCAGCTCACCCCTGGGGACTGAGCCGGGCAGGGTAGACCAGCCCGGCCACCTCAGCCCAATGGGGACAACCTGAGTGGTGGTTTTGCCTCCAGAGCCCCCCAGTGGGGTTGGCCAAAGCCTTGTTGAGGCCCAGCAGGATGGCTGCTTCTCCCCCATCTGGCTCCCCACTTCCTTTCACTGATGTGGGTCCCTGAAAACATCTTGCACCCCAAGCTTTGTCTCAGCCTACGCTTCACGAGAACCCATTCGGTGACTGGGGGCAGGGCAGAGGACAGTGGTGGTGACCATGGAGGCTGAGCAGCTGCTGTGACATCAAGGCCCAGGGCACATCAAAGGGTTTTTTCCTTTCCTCTCAGGCCAAACTACTGTCATATGAGTACCTTTGTCACTTGCATAAGCCAAGGATGAAGTTACTCAAGGTGGATCATTGATTGCTTCCAGAATGAACCTGTGTCCTCACCATTTAAAGTCCCCAAACTTTCAAACAGCTGCCACTCTTTACCTCGGAGCCCTGACTTTCATACTTCACGGGGCAATGGGAGAATTAGCTCTGGCGTCCGATGTGCTGAGTTGCCTTCAACATATTGCTGAACCTCTCTGATCCTCCTTGTCCCATTTCTGAATATCAGGGCGAGCTGTAGTAACGGAGTCTCTGCTGTCTGCAGGGACAGGAGTGACTGCGTCCAACACTCTGCATTTAACATGACCCTGGGAGGTAGGGATTATAATTGCGATGATGCCTATTTTGCAGTCTGGGAAGCAGGCTCAGAGAAGCTATGTGGTCCGTGCTAGTAAGTGATGGCGCTGAGAAGTAGTCCCCCTTTATTCCCCATCCAAGTTTCTCACAGTCTCTGGTGTGTCTCACTGCCCCTGGACACCCTCAGGACTTTAACAAATGGGAAGAGTCTGAGAGGCCACCACCTAGGGACTTGTCTCCCAGATGCTGCAGGAGCCAGGAGACTGATGCAGAAGAGAGCGAGCTGGCTGGGACCTCGGAGTTCAAAGCTGTGCCTTGTCCACACAGGTGACGGCTGCTTCGCTTCAGCCAGCTGTTGCCTGTGGGGCCGGGGGCCTCATTTGGTCAGATTTCGCTTCAAAGAAGCTGGAAATTGGAAATTTTATGTGAAATCCATTGACTGAAAAATAGGATGGATTTAAATTCTGTGTATGTGAACCTATGCAGGACAGGCGAGTTGTTGGAGACAGAAGGCAGGTCGGCGGTGGCCAGGGGCCAGGGGAGGGAGGAAAGGGAGAGACTGCTGACGGGCCCAGCGTTTCCTTTTGGGTGACGAAAATGTTCTGGGGCTGGACAGAGACGGCGGTTGCACAACTCTGTAAATAAACTAAATGCCACCGATTGCTCACTTAAACATGGTTAATTTTATGTTGCGTAAATCTCTCCGTTTTAAAAAGCCGAATCGGGTCTAAAGTGTTCTTTATGATTTAGTGTATTTTTTAAAATTGAGAAATGGTATATCTACTGCAGATTGATGTGCATGAGAAAGTGCAAAATGTATAAAGCTCTGTGTTTTCACACACTGAGGGCTCCTGTTTAACCAGCTCAGATAGGTGTTTTATTTTCATTCTTGGTAAGAGAATTAATAGAAGTTAAATTAGGGGAGAAAAAGGGAAAATACACATCATTAAAAGTAAAAAATAGCCTTGGCTGGTGTGGCTCAGTGGATTGAGTGCTGGCCTGAGAACCAAAGGGTTCCTGGTTCGATTCCCAGTCAGGGCACCTGCCTGGGTTGCGGGCCAGGTCCCCAGTAGAGGGTGCATGAGAGGCAACCACACATTGATGTTTCGCTCCTTAAAAAAAATAATAAAGTAAAAAATAAAAATAAATAAAAAGCCCTGGCTGGTGTGGCTCAGTGGATTGAGTGCCCAGCCTGCGAATGGAAAGATTGCTGGTTTGATTCTCAGTCAGGGCACATGCTGGGCTGTGGGCCAGGTCCCAGGGTGGGGCATGCGAGAGGCGACCGACTGTTTCTCTGGCACAGTGATGTTTCTCTCCCTCTCTCTCTCTCGCTAAATCTTTTCAAAAGTAAATAAATAAAAGGGGGAAGGTGAAAATACAGAAAACAAACCCACCAGTAATTCTTCCTCAACAGGCAGCCATCATGGACATTTTGTTCATACACACCCAGACTACCTTCTAAAAACATACAAACATGTATAGGTATGATACTGTAACATTTGTTATGTATGCTTTGTAAATGCTTTTCGTGGTAAGAAACACCTCTGTTCATTGTTTTTGTGCGTGCGTTCCATGAAAGGTTGTATCATAATTGCTTTAACCAAACAATTAGAAACAGCATCTGCGATGATCTGTCTCACTCGAATGTATGGCTTCGTGCTCTTTGACACAGATTTTCTTTGTTAATTACTCTGAATTAGTGTTAATAAATGTCCTATATTTTCAATTGCTTTCTCCTCTGCCCCACACTCTGCCCAGGCACAAAATATTAACAATCTCACATGTACAACCCTAACTTTCTCCATTCTCATGAGATCATATACAAACACTTATGAAGGGGGACCCAAAAACCCCGGAATTATCTTCTGGAGGGCAAGCCCCTTGTAGTCCACCCTTCTAGGTGAGTATTCTAGGAACTCATCTGTATCAGTGCACCAGCTGGCGTTGTTGTGAGAGGCTGCATTTGGCTTCAGTGATTTTTTTGAAGACTCTTTCAGCACATGTTTTCCATTTCACTGTGGGTGATTTATGAGTGCACCTGCCCACACCCTGCTGAGTGTTCAGCAGTTTTTGACCAAAAGCATGATGACCCCTGTGCCCCTCACTCCCTACTGACCCGATCTAGCCCTGAATGACTTTATTTTTGGTTTCCCCAGATTAAAAAAAAAGTCCTCAAAGGGAAACATTTTGCTGATGTAGACGAAGGGAAACAAAAAATGGCAGAAGCACTAAAAGGCATCAACAGTGATGAGTTCAAGAACTACTCCGAGCAGTGGGAAAAAATGTCCCGACAGGTGTATTGCATCAAAAGAAGAGTACTTTGAAGGTGACTGAAGTTTAAACACATAAGAATAGACACACATTTTTTTATAAATAAATTCTGGGGTATTTTTGCGTCCCTCCTCGGATAGACACATACGCGGAAGAGCCAACTTGTTTAAAAACAGGACCTACGTTGTGTGGGTCTCGCATCATGCTTTCCCAAGTGTCTGCCTTTTGGTAACTGTGCTGCATGTTCTGTCTGCGCCTCCAAGTTCTCCCTCCACCCCACTCTGTCCTCCAAGCGCCTTGGCCCTCAGCCAGCCAGAGGCTCAGGCAGCAGGAGAGAGGAGGGCAGCCCCGGCCCGGCTCCCTCTCTGCCAGGTGACGTTCGGACTGCTGTGTGCCTCTGCTGAAGGCCACGCTCCCGTTGGGTTTCGTTTCCTCGCTAGGTTCTGAAACTCCTCCTGCCCCTCGGCCATGTAGCTCTGGGGGTGGGATCTGACCCCTGCCGTTGCCAGTCCCAGGCAGTTTAATCATCCCTTGTTTGCTCCTTTAAGCTTGCCCATGACTCTGTAAACGGCCCTTTCGTTAGATGCCCCTCAAATATCCTTCTGAGTGTGCCTGCTGTTTTGTGATGGGGCCCTGAACTGATTCGATAACTAATTTAAACTCCTAAAACTTCTCAGTGAGCCGGCCCCCACAAGCCTGCCACCCACTTGGGCCTCGAAGTCCAGCCCCTTGGTTTGCAGATGCAGAAGTGAAGGGTACTTGACTTGCCATTTTCCCGGCTGCTAGGCCAGGGAGGAGGGGCAATAAGGAGTTTGCTGAGCCCTGGAAACAGGCAGTGTGAACTATGACTAACTTGGGGTAGCTCTAGCTTCCTGGTTCTGTCTCCCAATTCCAGGTATCTTGGCCAACCTCATGTTCTCAAATGGAAACGAGCAAGATACAGATGTTTGGAAGGGGCAAATAATTTACATTCTCCAAATCCTGGCAGCTTTCTAAAACAAAGGCTTTGCTGGCTCTCCGTGGCCCCTGCAGGTGAGATGAACCAGAACAACTGGAATGGGGAGAGAGCAAGGATTATTCTCTTAGCTCCTTCCCTTAGAATCCGGTTAAACACCGACTCAGTCAAACATTTGAAGACAAGCCTGAGCCAGCGTCCTGTGAGTCCTCAATGGGTAAACACACAGTTAAACAGTCGTCTAAAACACCTCGTGAAAAGTGCCGCAAAGAGCTCAGTTTTGGGGGCGGTTGGAGAAATCATTTCCAGAG
>PVKM010026418.1:0-19356 GCA_004027735.1 Carollia perspicillata | reverse complement strand
CACTTAGGAATGAGACGTCCCAGGGTTGCAGGGAAGAACAGGCCCGAGCCCTGGGTTCCCCGAGCACGCCAGGACAGCAGCTCTGGGGGAGGGATCGGGCGAGGTCCGACCGTCCAGCAGGCCCGGCCTAGCCACATGGACTTTGTGAGCATGAAACGGTCCAGCGGGGAAGGCCTGTCCTCCGCTTCCGGGTGGCAGTCAGCGGCCCGCGAGACCAGGCCGCTGCTCCCGAGCTGGGTACCCCGGCTGCACCCTGGTCAGCCCTGGCTGGCTCAGTGATTGAGACCCACATTCAATTACGCGTTCTAAACGCTGCAAAGACCCGGGAGAGGAGCAACCGGCGGCTTCCGGCTGGAACAGGAAGTGCTACAATGCACTTCCGGTATGAGGGGCAGCGGTCCTCACAGCTTCCAGCAGGGGGCGCTGGGGCCTCCGGAAAGGCCCTGACCGTTAGCCTCTGCGCATTCTGGGAGCCGTAGTCCTGTCTGCCCCACCCTCAGTGTCCCTTAGTCAATTCCGGGCTCTTCCTGAAGGAGTACCGCCATTTCCGGGGAGGGGAAGCTGGGGAGAGGGCACGTGAGCAAGGATTACACATCCCGATAGGCCGCGGAAGTCGCGACCCGGCGCCCTGTGGGAGATGTAGTTCTTCTGGCGCTGCAGTCGGGGCGCTCGGCCGACGACGGACTCAGTTTCCCAGAGGGCCGAGCGTGACCCAAGATGGAGACGGCCAGGCAGCAGTAATCGGGTAGGTTTAGTGGAGGGACGACGGCGACTCCGGCTGGTCGTGCCTCCGGGACCCCTCCGTACACAGTCTAGGGCCCCCACCTGTTCTGTGTCTCTCGTGCCTCGAGGCCTGACATCGGGGAATGTGGCCTCTCTCGCTCGACGTGGGCCTTGAGATTCAGACCCCGATGGGAAGAGCTTGCTGGGCATGGGCGAGGCTCTGGGCACATTCAGTGCAGAATGTCAGGCTCTGCTTCCAAGGGGGACACAGTGGAAGGAGGCTGGAGGTCCTGCTCCCTGGGATCTGGCCTGCCCATGCCCTCAGAGTACCTCCGTCCCCAGCCCCGTAGCCTGGACGAAGAATCGCCCTTTTCCGAGTTAGGGTAGGTCCCTTCCGGGGCCTGTTGCCATCTTCTTCACGGAGTGTCCCACAGATCAGGCTGCTTCTCCCTGGCGGTGGTGTCGCCGGCGTGGGAACAGGAGTGCAAAACCCCAGCTTTGCCTCCACACTCTGTGCAAGTGGTAGATGCCGTCTCGGCTCGCCCTGCCCGCTCAGGCCGGCGCCGCAGGGTGGTCTGTGTCCCCCTTCCCCGCTGGAGGTGCACCTTGACTTGGGGAGCTGAGCCCCGGGAGGATGGAGGTCTGGCCTGTTTGACTTGTGTAGGGCACATAGACGCAATTCCCCAGGTGTCCCTGGCCTGGGCTTGGGGTGTACCAGCAACAGGCAACTCTGGGCACAGGGGTCAGGGGGGGCTTGGTGCTGAGGAAGGAGTTAGTGGATGGGCAGCTGAGAGCAGTGCAGCAGGGGGAGGCTGGGCTATCATCTGGGCCCGGCCACACTTGGCTGACAGACACCTGTGGACAGGCTGCATCTCTGTTCTCCGAGAGGGAAGGCAGGGGTAGGCGGGGGTATGGGGAGGATTGCACAAGTGCCCTTGGAAGTCACTGCACGTGGCGACTGGTTCCTCTGTTCCCTGGGGGCCCGACCCTCAGGTGCCCAGGACTTGCCAGCAGACCCCTCTGGAGCTCTCAGAGCATCTCCCAGCAAACAGGAGCAGTCCTCCCTGGAACACGCATCGCACGCCACTTGCCACACTAAGCGGCTTCCCTGCACCTGGGCAGGGTGTGGAGCTGGGGCCACTGTGGCCTTGGGCAGGCCCTGCTGTCTGCTGGCCCCGTAGTCACTCTGTTTAGACCCCATTTGAGAGGGTCATTGGGACTGTGGGGACATGTCAAGGGCCCGGTCCCCGGCCTGTGCTGCTCCCTGGGTCCTGCTGCCACCCGTACTCGTCCACTGTCTGGTCTGACGGTTGGCTGTCCCTCCCTGCCTCCCTCAGCCACAGTGAGCCACTGAGCTGAGCCGTGCAGGGGACCTCTGGGCCAAGGCCGCCGCCACCACCCAGCCTCTGCCCCCTGCGCCCACTCGCTGCCCACCAGCACAGGCTCCAGCGTCCAGCACACGGGAAGGTAAGGAGAGGGCCTTTGGGGAGACGGGCGCCAGGGACGGGGCTCTGACCACACGCTGTCCTCAGACATAAACTTCAGGGGCTGTTTTGGTTTAGGTGTGCTGTGGCCTGGGGACACATGGCTGAGGTGGGGGCAGGCGAGCCCGCCCCTGGTTTGGAGATAGAGCAAGGGACGGAGCGTGACACCCTGCCTTCCGACACAGTCTCCCTCAGCGACTCGGACTCTGACCTCAGCCTGCCTGGCAGTGCTGAGCTGGAGGCCCTGTCTCCAGAGAAGCTGCCAGGTCAGGCCCAGGGGGACTCGGACCCAGATGAGGCCCCCTCACCACCGAGGGGCCCGCCCGCAGCCGTGGTGCAGCCATTCCACCTGCGGGGCACGAGCAGCACCTTCTCCCAGCGGAGCCACAGCATCTTTGACCAGCTGGAGGGCGCAGCCGGGCGGGCTCCACCCTCGGTGCTCCAGACCGGCCTAGGCAGCCGTGGGGGCTTCAAGCGGCCCCTGGCACCCTCAAGCCAGCCTCGAGCAAAGTGCCCGGGCAGAGCCAGGCAGAGCCCTGTCCTGCCAAAGGTGCCTCCTGTCCCTGACTACGTGGCCCACCCTGAGCGCTGGACCAAGTACAGCCTGGAGGATGTGGCCGAGGCCAGCGAGCAGAGCAACCGGGCTGCCGCCCTGGACTTCCTGGGCCCCCAGAGCCTGGACACCCCCAGCGACTACGCACCCTCCTTCAACCAGGATCCCTCCACCTGCGGGGAGGGGAGAGTCGTCTTCACCAAACCAGCCCGGGCTGCCGAGGCCAGACCTGAGAGGGAGCAGGTCCTGAGGAAGGCGGGGGGGCCAGGTGGGGGCAAGGGCTCTGTGGAGCTGGCCCACCTGGCCAGGCCTGGGAGCCCAGAGGCCGAGGAGTGGGGCGGCCCACGTGGGGGCCTGCAGGAGGTAGGCCAGCCCGAGGAGGGTCCCCCGGGCGTGCCAGCAGCAGGCCCCTCGGCAGCAGTGGAGACGGTGGGCTTCCAGGGCAGCAGGAAGCGGAGCAGAGGCCACTTCCGGAACAAGAGCGGCAGCCCAGGGACTGAGGCATGACCGGAGACACCGTCCGCCCCGTCGGGCAGGGAGCTGGTGGCTGGGGTGTGGGCATTGGCCTTCAGAGCCAAGACCTCGCCAAGGGGACTGGGGCGGCCCCAGCCCACTGTACACCCTTGGGGAACAGTAAAGGTTTTGGGCATTCCTCAGGCTCAGTGTCTCTGTGTAGACTGACCCATCCACACCCACGACCAGTGTGGCTAGAGCCTTGGCTGTGCAGCTCACCCAACTGATCACCCATTCCTGCCCTCGAGTCCCAGCGCCACGGGCTCAAGAGAGCTGCTCCATCCCCAGCCGCGTTCATCCACTGCAGCTTTTCCTGAAAGGACTCAGGGGACCTGCCTCTGTCCAGGGCAGGGGTGGAAGTAGCACGGGACTCCTCCAGGGGTGAGCTCATGGCCTTGGGCACCTGACCCGTGCCTGGAGGCCTCGGACCATGGGGCTGGGGACACTTGTTCCAAGGGGGCAGGGGCCCTCCCAGCCCTGGCCAAGCATGTCCCTCAGCGCCCTCCGGCCCAGACCACGCATGAGGGTAGCCAGTATCCTGGGACCGTGTTGCCAGGCCAGCTGGGTTTGACACCGTAGGTCCACCAGCAGGGGAAGGAGGAAGGTCCCCTGCGTGCCAGGGAAGGCAGCCTGGGTGGGCACCTGTGACATGAGACAGTTTGGGGGCTGACCTAGCTGACCCTGCCTAGCAGGGGGAGTGGAGGTGCCTGGACCCCAACCCTAGGGGTCCACTTGGGCCTGCGGGGCTCCAGCGGGGCAGAGCTGCTTGTGGGGGCAGAATCCCGGGGCTGCTGCTGGGCCAGGCGTGGTTCAGCACCCCTGCGAGCTGTTGGGAGTGTGGGGGGGGCGGGCAACACAGGAGACACCTGGGCGCAAGCCTTGAAGGGCAGGGACTCAGACCACTGCCACGTCAAAAACAGTAGTTTCTTAGCAGGCAACACAGGCTGGGGAGGGGACAGGTGTGGCCCGATAATGCTGTCCACCCAGTGGGAAGCAGACGGGCGCTCAGCAAGAGCTCGCTGTCCAGGCACAGGCTGGTGGGTTCTGAGGAGCCCCATCCGTGGGGAGTCGGCCTGCACCCGGTCCATAAGCTCCCGGGCTGGGGGAGGCCCAGGAGGGGCAGGACAGCATGGAGTGGTCTCTGTGACCAGGCCACGGTGGCAGGAGGGGGACAGTGGTGTTGGTTGGACCTGGGATAACTAGCCAAGGGCCATGGTGCCCACCCTGGTCAGGGCCCGGGGCCAGGCCGCTGGCTCTGGGAGAGGGGACGCAGTGTGCCGACAGTCCGGTGTCTCAGGCCTCTGAGACCAGTGGGGCCACCTGTGAGTGCTCCCTGCTCCCTGGGCCCCCTCCATGCTCAGCAGGGGCATGCCGGTTCCTGGTGCCAGAGTTCCAGGCGTCTAGTGGGGAAGGAAGGGCACTCAGCAGACAGACAGGAAGGGGGCAGGCTGAGGGGAGGGAGAGGGAAGTGCCCAGGGGTGAGCATGGGGCCTGGATCCCTGAGGGAAGGCTGGGGCATAGCCTTGAGGTCTGAAAGGCCACACTCTTGTGCCTGGCAGGGCCAGGGGGCATCTGCTCCACCAAAGCTAGTGGCCAGCCAAGGGCATCAGAGGCCTGGGTACGTCCCCACCTGGACAGGGGAAGGCAGCTGGCCCAGTATGGCCCTCCCCAGACCCACACTTACTTCGGAGGGCGGTGCCCGGGGCCAGCCTGTCTGCCAGGGAGGACAGGAGCGCCATGCAGTGACCCACCTGCCGGAGAGAGGGACATCCCGGGAAGCCCTTGGCCGAGCCCCAGCACTCTGGGAGCAGCTGGGTGCCTGGGCACCCTCCCACCCACATCCCCTCTCCTGCCAGGGCCCCTGCTGCCCAGGCACCCTCTGTCTGCACAGAAGGGAGTGGGTGGGAGGCTGAGGCTCCAGTTGTGTGTGGAGTGGGTGGTGAGGGGCTGTGCAGGATCCCCTCCAGGGAGGGCACCCCGTCTCTTAAGTGATGGGTGGGGCAGTGTGGGTGCGTGTGGAGCCCAGCCCCAGTGCAGGCGTTCGTTCAGAGGTTCGGCGGGGCTGCCACCCTGGGCGTGGTCTGCGGCCCACCTGTGACTCCAGGCCCCGGATGCGCTTCTCTTGCTCTCTCAGCCCCCCAAGCTGCTTGGCGATGACGTCCACTCTGCAGCAGAGCAGGGCGGGGGGTGTTGGGTGCCGGGGTGCCGCAGGCCACCCTTAGCCACAGGACACTGAATTTGGGGACTCTCCTGTCCCTGGTTCTGTTGCCCAGGCCCTTGGGGTGGGCTTGGGATCACTGAGGCCCCCCTGGGTGCCCGAGTCTGGGGTGCATTGGTCCTTCCCCTTGTCCCAGACCTGGGTACACAGTGTGTCTGAGAACCCCCCCCGCATGCATGATGGATGCTGGGTGCCCTCCGGAGAGATGGCAGGACTGCCCCACCCACAAGCAGGGAGGGCCGGGGGGCACCACATGGGGGCACCTAGAGAGACAGCAGAAGGGCCGGGCTCCACTCAGAGAAGCCAGAGCAGAGGGGACGCCAGGCATGTCAGCCCCTGTCCCCAAAGTGCAGGGCAGGTGAGGCCTCAGGGTTGGGAGGCCAGGTGCTGGGCCCCGAGACTTAGTCACACCCTGCCCCCTCAGCCAGCCTCAGTTTCCCCAGCTCATCCTGAGCAGCACGGGGCACGTGACATCATCATGTGGTGGTGACAGCCCCCAGCCTCGCGCACCTGTGGGCGGCTCTGCGCAGCACCTCCTCCTCGCTGTCCCTCTTCTGCGTCTCCAGCTTGCTCAGGTAGCTCTCCTTCTGCACCGCCTCCCAGGTGACCATCTTCTGCTCCAGGGGCTCTGGCAGGTCTCTCTCTGGGAAGGCCAGGCAGCCGAGGGCTTGACTGGAGCCGGGCAGGCCTCCAGTGTGGCGGGAAGCCCGGTGCAGCTCAGCCGCCCTGGGGGTGCCCGCCTGCAGCGCCCCAGTCAGTGCACCGGTGCCCGGGGCTCAGGACACAGGGAGGGGGCGGAGAGGGCCCTGCCCCCCGGGGCCGGTGCGGGCCACCCCACCCCCCACCTGTGCTTGCCCCGGGACCTCACCCAGGCGTGCCCGCCTCCGCCTGGCCTCCTTCTGGAAGAGGCTCCTGAGCACCAGGGTCAAGTGGCTGAGCAGGATGAAGGGCGGGGCCAGGGCAGGGCGCTCCTGGTACTCAGCGATGAGGTGGTAGCGCTGGAACCTCCAGAAGGTGTCGGCATTGCCCTGCACCATCTGAAACGTGTAGCTGTGGGGCCCCGACAGCCTGAGCCCAGGGGGCCCCTGCAGCAGCTGAAGCCCCCCGCTCCCTTCTCAGATCGCTCCTTTCTGTGGGGGCATGTCTAGAGTGGGGGCCACCCCGTCTGCCATCTGGGACACACCGCCAAGCTCCGAGTTTTGAAGACCCAGGCCCTGGGTGGGTGAGGGGGTGCCCCGGGAGCAGGGGCCTGGGAAAGCTCCGCCCACCACACCCCTGCCAGGCAGGGCACCAGGTCTCTGGGCCTGCCTGCTGCCGCCTGCACCCCAGGCACCACAAGGGGGCGCTGGCCAGTGTTTGAGGGGACGCCCCCACCCATGCCTTTCCCCACTTGAGCCGCAGGTCCAAGGGTGGGAGCCGGCTGGCACTGAGGGGCTGGGGGCAGGGTCGCCGGGCCCCCACTGCCGATGGGTGTCGGGGGGGGCACCTGAACATGGCGATGAGCAGGTTCATGAGCAGCACGTTGGTGACCAGCAGGAAGGTGACCAGCAGGAGGATGACCAGCCAGTTGGCGTAGAGGTTGGGGCAGGAGGGCGAGCCCTCCAGCAGCAGCGGGTGCGCCGAGCAGTTCACACGGGCCTCTGCAAGGTGACCGAGCAGTGGGGCCAGGCGGGCGGCACTGGGGCAGCCACGGGCCAGTGCCCTCTGGGGCAACAGCTTCTCCCTGGTGCTGAGGCCACCCGGGGATGAACGGAGGGCGCTGGCTTGTGACCGACAGCCTGACTGTCTGGCTATGACCTGGTGTTGTCATGGGAAGTCCCCACTGTGGACACCCCGGTCCCCAGCAAACCAGAGGGTCACCTCTGGCCCCCCCTTGCCCACCTCTGCCAGGCTGCAGCCTCAGCCAGGGCCACAGAGGGTGGGGGACAGAGGTCCCTGGGTTTCTACTGATTGTTGCTGGGCCTGAAGCCCCCTTCACCCGCCACTTCCCAAGGCTCTGCCTGAAGCCCAAATCAGGGAGTGGACCTGCGCAGGGCGGCAGCGTCCTCCGAGGCTTCTGGGGCCCTGACGCTTGTCTCAGAGTGCCATCTGGGAGCAGCCGAGTGCCCGGCCCAGCCCGCAGGACAGGAGTGGGGGGCCGTCATGGCCCCCCTCACAGGTGGAGTGTGCAGATGCACACACGATGGGCTCATCCGTGCTGTGGCAGAGCCCCCTGTGTGCCGTGGCCCCATGTCGTAGTCCTCACTGGGGCACCCTCCCCCTTCTCCATAGTTCTCAAGAGGGTAGGTACACGGCTACTTTCCTCTCCTTTCCAGGGCTGATTCCTGACCCTGCCCTCTGCCTGCCTGGGCTTCTGTGGGGGGCCTGGCCAGCCCTGGGTGGCCCAGTTTGGGCAGCAAATCAGGTAAAAGTGGCCCTACCCTCATGAGACCCCTGAGCTTCCTGGTGATGCACCAAGGTCCCATCAGGCCCGGCTGGAAATGGAGTTGTCCCTGGAGCCTGGGGCCCAGAGAAGGACCTTTGCTGTCACCACTCGGCCCCTAGGCTCCCTCCCACCTGGCACATGGGGAGCCGGGGGCCGCCTTCAGCCCAGGGACGTGCAGAATGGGGGCTGCCCGAGCCTCAGTTTGCCTCCTCACCCCGCAGCCCAGTCTGCTTGTGGGAGGGGGGCGGCCAGGGTTCAGCCTCAGAGACGGGACTGAGTAGCACAGGGCCCCCTGCCTGCGTGGCCACAGCGGCCTTGTGGGAGGCTTCAGGGGCTTGGACCCCTTGGGGGGTTGGCATGCCCCCTGCCCTCCTCAGAGGACCCAACACCATACCACCCCCCACACCAGCGTATGGCTGCAGCTGGCTGGGCCCAGGGAAGTGGCCACTGGGTTGGCACGCCTCCTGCCCAGCACTGGAGGTGCCCCCTCATCCCTCCCCCTGCTCGAGGCTCACAGCACGGCCCCCAGCCAGGGCTGCGCGGTGAGGGCCTCAGGGTCCCGGTAACTAACGGTCTGGAGAAGCGACGATGTGGAAGAGCGAGCTCAGAGAGGGCTGGGGGGGTGGGGGTGGACTAAGAAAACAGCCAAGGGGACAGGCCTCTCGGACACCCCACCTGGGAGGCAGTTTCCATGACCGTGCAGCCGCCCCATCCCCCCACCCCCACAAGCCTGTTTGCTTCAATCACGTGCCACCCCCTTGGCAAATATTTACTGCCAGTTTTGCCCCATTAGCTGCAAAGGCCAGGGTCAGGCCTCCGTGCCCCAGAGCGCCTGTGGTTGCCTGGTGCTCCCTCCACCCCACTCTGTGCCCGCGAGTGTCCCCAGGGGCTGGTGCCCTGGGCTCCTCACACTGGCGCCTGGCTGTTGGGCCACCTTCATCCGGGAGCCCGCCCTCTCCATCTTCTCCTCACTGAGCCTGGCCGTTCCAGGGCCCATAGGGTGTCCCTGTCCCTCACCCAGGGTTCCCTTGTAGCTCACGGCCAGGCAGCTCTGTCCCCTGCACTGTCCCCAGTGTGGGAAATTCTCGGAGCCTCCCCCAGCCTTCTACCCGGTACAGGGGCTGGTGTGGAGACCCTGTGCCCTCCAGCAGGCCACAGAGCTGGCAGCGGGTGGGGCCCATGCTGGGCAGCCCTGGGAGTGGCAAGAGTGCCATCAGGATTGGCCGGCATCAGAGCCTTCCCCGCAGAGGCCCCAGGCTGGTGGCTAGGCCTGAGCAGACAGGGGACAGGGAGACTGGCTGCCCTGCAGGGTCATGCAGAAGGGCGAAGGCCCATGGATGTGGGATAGGCCAGAGGGGCCCAGAGTCCGGGCGCTGGTCAGGGCAGACGGGGATAGCCCCTGGAGGCACAATGGCGGTCCCTCCCCCCTCCCGGCACGGCCCACCAGAGCTCCCCAGCTCCAGGCAGTGGACCAGCCCCTGCCACCTCGAGGCCTCCAGCCCCAGGCCTGAGGTCTGGCGCGCAGAGTCTGCGGCCTGGCCCCGTGCCGTGTGCTGCGCCTAGGGGCTCTGTGGCCCAGCCTTGGGGACTTCCCTGCTCTGAACCAGCTGCGGCCTGGGGTCTCAGGGGCTGCACATCCAGGGCCTTCCACAGGGACCCAGCACCCCTGGACTTAGTACGCCCACCCCAGCTGGGCCCCTTCTGAAGGGGTGCCGAGGCACCCCCGCCCCCAGGCCGGCGCTGACCGTCGATCTCATCCAGTGGGATCTGCCCGAAGATCTGCAGGTAGGGCCGGTAGAGCACGCGGCGGAACAGCCACTCCAGGCGGCCATCGTGCGGGTGCAGCAGCGCCTGGGTGGCCACGCCGTAGGCCACCAGCCACACGCTCAGGAAGAAGAGGAAGAAGAAGACGTCCTTCATCTGGGGTGGGAGCGGCGGAGAAGCGTCAGTAGCCCAGGTCGGCGGCGGGGGGCATGCACCGTCCCCCCAGGGTCGGGGCCCAGGTTGGCGGGGCCTCACCATCCGCTCCACGATGATGATCTTGGGGCCCAGCTGCTTATGAACGGCGAAGATGTGGATGAGGCGGAGCGTGAACACCATGAAGTCTACGGCCAGGACCGTGCGGCCAGCCTCGAACACCGCAGGCAGCATCCTGGATGGGGAGGGGCAGCTGCAGCGGCTGCTGGTGCGGGGCAGGGCGAGAGGCCTCCCCGGGACACACGGTACAGCCACCGGGGAGGGCTCCCCCTGCACCTGCGCCCTGGGCACCGCGCACCTGCAGGCGACACCGACGACGAACAGGAAGATGGCCACCATGTCACACTTGTTCCAGTTGTCCTCCACGTAGAGCGTGAACCTCTTCCTCAGGTGGGTGTCCTCGTCCGTGAAGAAGCCCTGGCGGCCGGAGGGCCCACAGTGGTCAGCCTGCGCTCCCGCCTCAGAGACGCCTCCCGCAGACCTGGCCGCCCAGGCGGGGGCTGGCAGGCCACCAACCTGGCGGACCTCCTCCAGCACCAGGGTGAAGACCCAGAAGTACAGGGCGACCTCAGGCCCCGAGGGCCCCTGGGGCGGCGGCCTGAGGTCCACTAGCAGGACGCAGGCGAACAGGAAGAGGAAGGCGAAGTACATGAGCACGTTCCCCAGGAACACGGTCACGGGAGCACTCCAGAACCTCCGCCAGCGCACGAGCAGGAGTGCCGCCCCGGGCCCTTGCCCGCCCTGGGTCCTCCGAGCGGCGGCCGGCAGCTCCACCCTGCGGCACCAGGGAGGCCACAGCCCGGGGTAAGGCGGGGCCTGCACCCACCAGAGCCCAGGCCCTCCCCTGCCACCCACCGGGCCCCTCCGCCCTGCACACCCTTCTGCAGGCCTTTACCCATGGCCGGGCCTGCAGAGCGGGCTCTGCTCCGAGTCCAGGCTGTCCAGCTCCTGCAGGTCCTCCCGGCCCCCCTGCAGTGGGGCCTCCTCACTGCAAGCACAGGGGACCCTCTGGGCCCATGGGAGGAACACCCAGAGGTGCCCAGCCAGCGAGGACACGAGGGGCATGTGGAGGAGGCGTGTGGGGTGGGGCTGTGCCCAGTGGGGCCCACGTGGATGCTGGACCAGCAAAGCCCCCGGCCCCCTGGCCCCCCTGCAAGCAGGCTTCGGCCCCCAAGAACCTGAAGGTGATGAGGTTGGTGTAGAGGAGGGCAGGGCAGAGGAAGGCACCCAGCAGCCGCAGGACAGACGTGCCGGAAGCCATGTCCCCCCACCAGATCTTGGTCAGGAAGGCCTGGAGCAAAGGCAAAGCTGTGGCCTCCCCACCACGCCTCTGCCCGCGCCGCCATGCCCTGCACCATGCCCACCCTGAGGGGCTCCACTGAAGCCGCCCCCTCCTCCCTGCCCGGCCTCCTGGGGCCTCCATCCCGGGGGGCATGGGCCTTTGACGCAGGTAGGCAGGGCTTGGGGGTCCAGGAGGGCCAAGGGGGGGAGTGGCACTCGTGCTGAGACCTGAAGAGGCTGTGGGGCTGGCTGGCCGTGGGGCATGTGGCCCAGTGGCCAGTGGAGCAGGCTGGGAAGGCACCTCCCAAGAACAGAACGCCCCTTCCTGTGCCCCCGCTTCGCATGGCTGGGATTCAGGGAGCCAGCAAGGGGCAGCTGCCGACCGGGGGGCGGCAAGGTCAGTGGAACACCCTGTCTGCTTGATGGCCTCACCCTGGCAGTACCACCCCCCTCCACAGAGGCCAGCGGCCTGCCCACCTGCACCCCTTCGTGGGCAAAGAAGGCCTTGGTGTCGGCCTCGGCGGCCAGGTGCAGACAGGTGGCCCTACTCCAGGCACGGCTGCGGCGCACCAGCAGGGCGAAGGCGCGGTCCTCGTTGTTGCTGTAGCACTCAGAGAAGAGGCCTGCCGGGGCGGGGCCAGCGCGGGCACCAGGCGCTGAGTCCCATTCTCCCGGGCCTCGCCATGCTCCCCCGCCAGAACCTGGGGAGCCTCAGCTGCCCCCAGGGGCCCTGCCCCCACCCCAGGGCCTGCGCATGTCTGAGTGTGGGGCATGTTGTGATCAATGTGCCCACGTGCCCCTCTGTCAAGACGGTGCAGCTCCCACTGGGAGGAGCCCACAGGCCCACCTGGGGCCACACTGTGTGGGTCCGTCTGAAGCCAGGGTGGGGGGGACGCTCACCCAGGGCCAGCTGCTCATACGCCGCCCGGCGCTTGGTGTGGTCCACCTTGGCTTCCGTCTCCCGGTGGGACATCTCCCTGAGGATCTTGCAGGCGACCAGAGCGGTGGCCACACCCTCCTGGCCCTATGAGAGTGTGTGAGGAGGCCACCGGCCACCCGCCCTCCCTGGTGCTCTGGGCTGCCACTCACCATGGCCCAGAAGTAGGTGGCCATCTGGTGGCGGCCCTGCAGCACTGCCCACAGGAACAGGTCCCGCCACGGGTCCTCGCTCTTCTGGCTCAGGTCTGGCAGCCACTTCTGGCCAGCAGGCCGCCGGGCCAGCCCCCTCTCCTGGAGGACATGGGGGTCAGCCCTGGCCGTGGCCCCACCTGGCCCCCGCGCCCCACTCACCTGGTAGAGCCCCCGGCAGGCGTCGTGAAGGAGGTCCTTGAGCACGCGGGACACCTCGTGCAGCGAGAAGGCGGGCGGCCCCGTGGGCAGCGGCCCCCGGGGGGGCGGCGCCGGGCGGCCCTCCTCCAGCTTGCGCTGCAGCAGCATGAAGAGCAGGCTCTTGGGGGGCGTGGCCCGGTACAGCTGCTGCAGCCGCCCGTAGGTCAGGAAGTCGGCCACGTCCACGCCGTGGTCCACGAAGAGGCGGACGAACTCCGGCTTGTTGCTCACCAGCGCGTCCATCATCACCTCCTCCAGGTCGCGGGACTGGGGGCCGTGGGGATGGGCCGGAGTGGGGCACATGGGGAGAGTGAGTGGGAGCTGGGGGAGTGGGGGCTCCCGGCCCACCGCCCGTCCCTGGGCCAAGGGTTGTCCAGCACGTCCCATGGGGGGTGCCGGGGGAACTGAAGAATGGCCTGGGCCCCCTTGGCAGCCCTGGGGCAGGGGGAGGGACAGCGGCCCTCAGGATGCCACCTGCCTCAGGCCCTGCCCTCTGCTGGCCAGTCACTGGGGCCCCAGGGTCGGGGGGCACCTTCCACTCCACGTCCCCGTTGAATAGCTCGCTCTTGGCGATATCCACTCGGTCCCAGGCCACCGCCAGCTTGAGCTCGTCCAGGTAGTCCTGTGGCTCCTGGCTGTGGCTCTTGCAGGCTGCGGGTACAGGGCAGGGGTGAGGGCGAGCCCAGGGTGCCTCCAGGGGCTCTTCTGGGGACACAGATCCTGGACCTCTGCCCAGCTTCAAGCTCGCAGAATGATGGCGAGAGAGCCAGCGCTGGGAGCCCTGGCAGGGACCCGCCCCACTGGGCAGGGCGACCGCTCCTCGCGGCATGTGCCAAGGAAAAGCCCCCGGAGCCAGAAGGCAGACGGGCCCGGAGCACGCAGCGGCACCACCCTGGGCCCGGCGGCTGCACCGCACCTTTCACCAGCGCCTTGAGGATGATGGTGTCCAGCCCCTCGGAGCCCTCCTGTTCGAAGTCATGCACGGTGAGCAGGTGCGGGTGGGAGGTGATGCTCTGCAGCTGGGCAGGTGGGTCAGTGGGGCCGCAGTCAGGCTGGCCCCTCAGCTGAAAGCCCCTGCCCAGAGCTCCAGCCTGCCACCCCGTGTGCCCCCCAGCGTGCCCCCCACCTCGCACTCGCCTAAAGCCAGAGCAAACCTGGGGCTCTGCATTAGGAGGGGCTGGGGCTGCCTGGGTGGGACAGGGGCAGAGAGCCCCTCAGGGGCCAGCTCTGCCCAGGAGCGGGGTACAGAGGGGAAGCAGGGGCGGCCTTCCAGACTGGCCTCTGGGGGCTCCTACCAGCTCTGTCCAGTGCAGGACGTCCTCCCAGGGGAAGCGCTCACTGGGGAACTTCTCTTTGAGCTGCCGCTCCACAGCCTGGGGCGGCAGGGGCCTCGGATGGCTGAGCAGGGCCGCCAGCACGTCTGCCACGCCCCCTGAGCCGGCCAGGATCAGCCATGGGGTGGCAAGCGCCAGGGCCCTGGAAATCCTCTGGGCACAGGGCAGGGAGAGGGCCCATCAGCTCCCAATGCCACCCAGGCTCCCCTTTCCTCCCTGACTGGGTGGGGAGGGCCCTGCAGGAGGCCACAGCAGACTCCCAGGAATCCAGCGAGGCCCCGCCCCCTCCTCCTACCTCCAGGGCACTGGGGTCCCCATTGACCAGCAGACACAGGACGGGAATCTCGATGCTGCCGGTGCCTGTGGACGAGCACCTGTGAGGCCCTCCCCCGAGTCTGGGGCCAGCAGGGAGCCTGAGGTCCCCCATTGGGGGCCATGGGGTGAGCTCCCCGGCCTCGGCCCTCACCCTGCCACTTTCTCTGAGCACACACTCGCCAAGAGGCCTTCTGTGGTGAAGTGTGGGCTCCAGGCTGTCACTGGGGGACAAGGACACCAAGCCCATCCCCATACCCTGCCCCAAAGTGTCCACCGTGGCCACTTTGTGGCGGTGGAAACAAAGTAACATAAATGCAGGTGAACATTCGGTCCTGAGCCGTCCTGGCGTGTATGCCGTGCCCATCACGGCGGAAGCTCTGTCGGACAGGAGGGCTGAAAGAGCCGTCTGGGAGGTTTCTCCCCAAAACTCGGACCAACAAGGGGACTCCCGGATGGGAAACATTCCCCTAGACATGCCTGGCCCGGCTGGGCCTGCTGCGTGGGAGGAGCCTCAGCTGCTGGGCAGGGTCCCCTCAACCCCCAGAGGTGCCCACTGACAGTGAGCAGGGGCCCGGCCCCAGCAGGCCCCAGAAGCCCCCAGCAGCCCCCAGCAGCCCCGGGCACGGTATCAGTTTCAACACGGCTGTCCTGTTTTCATCTTTAAAAAGTACTCAGTGGATAAGCATTTCCTGTTGTCCATAACATCAGTCACACACTAGTGTTTCTTAGTGAATCCAGCGCTGGAACACCCACAGCGGCCCATTCCTTGGGCGGCACTGCCCCCTGGTGGCAGCATACCCTGTGACCAGTGGAAATGGACAAATGGGCGAACCTCATTTATTATAAGCCCTGAGCCCCCTGCCAGAGCCTCTGGCCAGTAAAGGCCCTGTGGACGTGGAGCCACCACCACTACCGGGAGGGGACCCACCAGCTGCACTCCCAGCTGGCAGCCCTCCCCATCCCCCAGGCCCCAGTAGGTCCCCGGCCTCAACATTCAGGCACCCCTGTGTCCCTGGGCCTTCCTGGGCGCCTCACCCCCGTAGCCGGTCCTCTGCTCCGAGATGTGCTTCTCCAGCCGCAGCCACAGCGCTGTCGGCCCGTCCCTGTCCCCGTCCCAGTCCCCAGGGGCGTCCGGCTCCACCAGGATGAAGTGGGAGTGGTTGCTGTCCAGGGGGCAGAGGGGGCCCTGGCCGCCGCCGTCGTCCGTGGGGTAGTGGACGGGGCTGTGCTCCTGGGCCCCGTGCACCCCGTGAGGCCAGGGCGAGGCTTCTGCCCAGGCCAGTTCCCACCCCCGCCCCGAGGGCCCCCAGAGACGACTCAGGGCTGCAGGAGGCTGCACTTTCGGGGTCTGAAGGGTGTCCCCTGGCCCTGCCTCAGACAGACCCTGGGGCGGGGGCAGAAGCCGCTTGCCCAGGCCTGTGGGGCAGGGGCCAAGGCAGGCATTCGGGCCTCGCCCCAGGCTGGGTTCTCCGGGCCCAGAAGCTCCCCCCAACCCCCATTGGTCTGTGCTGCCGCCTGCTGGCCATGTGCTGGGCGCACGCTGCCTGTCAGTGTCTCACTCCTTCAGAGCTCCAGCCTCACTCTTCCTGCCCACGAGCCCCAAGGGCAGGGTCTGGCTTGTGCACAGCAGTTGGGGCACGTGGAGGCCTAGGGGGGCGGGGCTTGGGGAATGTTCACTCAACAACAAACAGCGGGCGGTGGGGTGTTGCCACCCTGCCAGACCCGCTGGGGGAGTCCCTTCCACCCTGGGGTGGGCGACGCTTGGGAGCCGTGACCCCTTCCCAGCCCCTGGGCTCACCGGGGCATCGTCCAGAAGCTGACGGTGCAGCACTCGGCCCAGGGAGGCGACGCCAATGGCCACCACACGGGCCTTGGTGGATGTACTGGCCAGCCAATGGTCGCGCACGGCCTGCCCAACGTAGCGGGCAAGGCCCGCCCGGAGCGCGCTGGTCAGGATCCAGGCACCTGCAGGGGGCGGTGGGGGGGCGCTCACTGTGCCCTGTTGCGTCCTGGCCAGTGTGGAGGGGCGGGCCAGGCCCCACACCCCAGGGGGCTGACCAAGCTGCGAAGCGCCCAGCCCGCCTGGCCCAAGGGCCCTTTCTCTTTGCCACAGTCACCGCTGTGCTGAGGGGCTCAGCACCCCTATCTTGTGCCGGGCCTTCTGCAGGCCCAGTGGCCTGAAGGTGAAAGCCCGTGGATTGATTCTGACCCCAACAACCGGCAGCCAGAGTGCTCCCGTGAGGGAGGCAGAGGGGATGTAGGGGCGCACCGTGGGTGGCAGGTATCCAAACAGTTGCTGTCCCCAGGGGCGTCTTGCTGAGGCCTCTGGGCCCTAGTAGTGAACAGGCCAGGCCTCTGCCCACAGGGTGGCTGGGACCCCCTGGGGAAGGCCCTGGACTTGGGGGGCCCTGGGTCCCTCTGTTGCATCCCCAGGAGCTGTACCCACCCTAGTCATGGGTGCCAACGATGAGAGATGGGTGCCAGAGCGAGCCGGCCAGGTGGGCCAGGTGTGGGGGCTGTGGGTGCCCTGGGGCCAGGTACCAGGCGAGGCCTCACCTGTGCTCTGAGCCGCTGTCACCAGCCCCTTGCGCAGGATGTCCCGCAGCCGGGACCTCATGGTGAGTGGCCGCTCCATGCCCACCAGGGACACCACGAGGTTAGGGGCCGGCAGGTGCCACTCGGCTCTCAGGAGGTTGAATAGCGCAGCAGGGGCCACGTCACTTGGCACCTTCACGAACTGTGGGGCGGGCGGCAAGGGGTGCTGGGCGCAGGGGGCCAGACAGGCCTGCAGCCTTGACCCATGGTGGGACCCGGGCCACCCTGACCCCAGCCTGGGCCTTGCCTCTGCCTTGAGGACGCCGCACTGCAGAGGGGTGGGGGGCTCTGAGCAGGGCCCCCAGGACAGCGACCCTGGGGAGGGGAGCAGGCGCCGGGACGCTCAGTGTTCAGGGAAGGGAGCAGGAAATGGGGGCCCAGGGGCCCTGCCATCCCATGGTCACAGGGCGCAGGGTGGGGGGCGGGGAGTTAGGTTTACCCTGCCTCGCTTCTTCCCACAGCCTCCGAATTGGATCTCACCCCGGCACAGGCCTGGCTCCGGCCTGTCGGCAGCTCTCCCGGGGTTGCCGGGGAGGGCGCCTTGCGAGTCCTGCCAAGGGGCCTCTCTGCAGGGACAGAGGACAGGAGAGGGGAGCCCAGCCTTCTTCTCCCCGCCCACCTCCGAGAGACTGGGGGCTGCCTCCAGAGAAGCCCCCGCCCCCGCGGCTTGCCAGCAGAGGGTCCCTCCCTCCACCTGAGCCCCAGCATTGCTGCCTCCTCCCTGGTCGGCTCCGTCCCTGAAGCTCCAAGCAGCCAGGCGGGGTCGGGTGGGGAGGGGCGTGAATCCCGGCCCCTCTGCCCCTCTCCTGGCCTCACTGCTCACCCCTCACCGGGCACATGGGACCCAAAACTCCTGTCGCCATCCCCGTGGCGTCTTCCGTGGGAGGTGTCCTGCGAACCCAGAAACATGTAGGGTCTCTGGGCTTCTCCTGGGCTTTTGTGGACGTGCTGCGCGCCCACCTCACACCCCCTTGGTGCCAGACAGGGAAGGAGACCCTGGGTGCACTTGGGCTGGCCGTGGGCCCAGGGAACGCAGTATAGAGGAGGGAGGGACCTCGGCTCCTTGCTCGGGGGGTCCTGGGGGTCCTGGCAGAGAAGGCTCTTGCCCCCTCACCCCAGAGCTCTTCCCACCACGTTCCTGCCCCACCCCGGCCACAGGGCCCCACGCCTCGTGCCACACCCACATGATGTCCCTGCAGCCCCGAGGGGTCCGATGGGTTAGCCCCAGTCCACGCAGCAGAGACCCAAAGGGCCAGGGGCCCAGGACTGGACTGTGGGACAAGGGGCGGGACCCCAACTGCCTGCCAGGCTGCAGGCCCCTCCAGTGCCCTGACTCCATCCCCCTGGCCCCGGGGAGCGGAGACTCTTCTCTCCGGGGCTCCCGTGCCCACAGGAGTGGACGGCAGCAGGGGAGCAGGGCGCCTGCAGGCAGGACAGGGACTTGCAGGGCCACCGTGCCCCCCACTGTGTGTCCTCCTGAGAAGGTGTGACAGGCCTGAAGTCACGTCGCCAAGGATCAGGGCCTTTCGCAGAAGTGAGCTCTTTGCAAATTACGGTCATTGAGACAGGCCTTTGCCCTGGGACCAGTGGCCTTTGAAGAAGGGGGCAGAAGTGTGTGACCATGGAGGCAGAGAGGGAGGGAGGCAGCCATGGCCCAGGGGCGCCACAGACCCCGAAGCCGGCCACGGCTGGAAGGAGTCTCTCTGAGAGCCTCCTGAGGGCAGTGGCCCGGGGACACCTGGATTTGGGACTTCTGGGTCTGAAAGGTGAGACGATCCCTTTCTGTCATTCTTGCAGTCATTTGTGACCGCCACCCCAGGACACCCACTCAGAGGGCCACAGCAGGCGGGCCAGCAAGCACCAGTGCCGGACTGGGGCCAGACCCAGTGGCCCACGCAGGGCACCCCCCGCCCCTGCATGTCTCAGCAGCCTGGCCACAGAGGCTTTGGTCCTGAGGGCCCAGCCCTGCGGTGGCGGGGATGCAAATCCTCCCAGACCAGGAACTGGGAGCTGGGATTTGAATATGGCCTCACCAGGCCGGTGGCCATGGCCTATTCATACCCTGGCTGCTGTCTAGGGACAAGGCCTGCGTGTGGCTCGGGAGGTAGGGGAGAAGACAGGAGCCCCGAGGAGTGTCCAGAGGCAGCTGTAACAAAGCCCCTACACAGGGACTCTGGGTGTCACAGGGCAGCGCTCCTTCTGGACGCCCCAGGGGAGGGTCTTTCCTGCCCTGTCCAGCTTCCAGGGCTCCGGGTGTTCATCGCTGGGCTGGTGGCCACGTCCCCCCAGCTTCTGTCTCTGTCCGTACGTGGCCTCTGTGTGCCTGTGTTTCCCTGTCCAAATGTCCCTCTTCTTACAGGGACACCAGGCATTGGCCCTGGGCCCAGCCCCCGCCCCTGTGGCTCAGCCGAGCCAGTCCCATCTGCAAAGACCCTACTTCTGAGCAAGGCCACATCCTGAGGGTGTGGGGGGGTGTGAATTTTGGGGGACACCCCTCAACCCCAAGTACAGGCCTCGAGGTGGGGACAGTGGACAGAGGGCCCACAGGGACAGCCCTCGCTCCCCCACCCCTGGTGCTTGCCTGTTTGGCCACCAGGAGGGTCACCTCT
>PVKM010026417.1:0-19373 GCA_004027735.1 Carollia perspicillata | reverse complement strand
GCCTAGTGACTGGCAGACGGCAGCTGGGGCGGGAGAGAGGACTGAGTAGCAGCACCAGGCTATTTGGACAAACACTGCTGCTGGGTTCCTGCATTGACCTCTGCTCCGGGGCTACATCTTGGGTTCCCCCTTTACATTAAGAGGGAAGATCTCACTGGTGGCCTGTCCTGCCGTGTTTCCCCTGACCTTCAATGCGTCTGGATGTGTCTTTATTCCCAACCTATTTCACGCCAGTGGTTTTGGTGCAAACCATACATCACTGTGCGGGGAGGGCCGGTCACACAAAGCTGGTCACACAGAGCTGAGGATTAAGTTCAGAGCGCTGTGTCGCTGGGTCTGTCCAGGCAGAGTCTCTAAGTCGGCATTCATGGAGATGCTGGCTGGGCTACAAACAGCTCTGCTTGAAGTTGAAGGTGCACATCGTCCCTTAGTTTTAAGAGTTCCTATCTGGCCTTCAACCAAGAAGACAGCTCGGCTTTTCACCTCAGTGCATCTAGTACCAGGATCTCTCAACTGACGGAAAGTAGCCTTGGGCATTTTTACATTGGCCGTTATACCAGCAATAGTCAAACTAACCGCAAAGCTGTGAAACCACACACTGGTGTCAGATAACCCTCACGGTGCTTGGAGGCAGAGGGTAGCTATTGTTGATCCCCAATTTACAGGTAAGAAACTATTAAGTAAATGACTGTGTACTATTCTTTGTGTTGGTGATTTCTAATGCTTGTATACTTGAGGGATAGTTGAAATGAAAAGACAAATATTGATTCAGCACATACTGAGTGCCAGGCAGTGGGGTTAGGTCTTTCCCTTTTCAGGTTTCATCCTCCAGTGACACAACAAGGTAGGTATTATTATCCTCGCCCTCAGCATGGAGGAAACAAGGCTCAGAGAGGTTAAGGAACTTCTCCACAGGTGCAGCGCAGAGAGTTGGCAACAGGCCTGGGATTCAGGCCTGTCCAACTCCACAGCTCACGTGCTCCTGAAATACCCACGGTTCCTGAGTTCCAAGAAGAAAGACACCGCACAGTGTAGGGAGCCCTGAAACCCCAAGTTGATGTAAAAGACACGTGTTGGAACCTTTGGGTGAATGGTCACCCCCATAACAGGTCGCTTTCTATGGCGTGTACCCACAGCATATGGACGGGCTATTTCCAAGATGGGCAGGGGAGCTCTGGGCCCAGAAACAGATGATGAGAAGGTAGTCAAAAGTAAAGCAACACGGGAGTTCATGGGCAAGGTCATTCCCTCAAAGAATGGGGTTCTTCTGTCTCCCTTAAGTGAGCCTCCAGGTAGTGCAACAGAGCTGGGGTGTAGCTGCACATCTGACGACAGCCCACGGCCCCTCCACTCTCCTCCAGGGTCTCAGGCAGCAAACTGTTTCTCCTCAACTTGGCTCACTCTTTTCCCGGGTAAGTAAACAAGCCAGACCTCTCCTGTGCTGAGCAGTGCCCTCCTCCAGGCCTGGGGCCACTTTTAGCTATAATCAATCTCTTTTAATTCCCACAGAGTAGACTCTAGAAAAGTGGTCAGTACTCTACTTACCACAGCCAACATTTATTGAGAGATAATTTGGTGCCATTCACTGGCCAAATGGCTTCTGTTATTTTTCTCGGTTTCTCACAAGTACCCAATGAGATAGGTCATATTACCACACCCATTTTATGGACTGTTAAACTAAGACTAACTCAGGTTAAATAACCTATCAAGACCCTGTAAATAAGAGTGTCAGAGTCAGCATGCAATTCAGGTCATCTGAGAATGTCAGTTTTTGAAAGAGAAGGGATTTTCATCCTTTGTTCTTATTGTTGTTGTTCATTATGTATCCCCAGGACTTGGACAGTGCCCCAAATAGAGTAGATCTTCAATCAGTATTAGATGAATGAACAAATCTGTCACCAGAGTTTCCTCCTTAATCAAAAAGCTACGTATTTCCCAGATGCCGCAACGCTAGGCTGCCCATCCTTGCAACCTTCCTACCCTGTGTTTCACCCCCGAGCTTGCACTGATCAAACCAGCGAACACTTTCTGGGCTTCTTCTACATAATTTGACTGTTGAACATATCTCACTGACAGTCTTGTTCCCTTGTGGAGTCCTAATGGCAATCCCTCACAATTCTCCTCCTGCCTCTCTGGCTGGTGGTTGAAGAACTTTGCAAAAAAATATATTTTTTCTCTCCAGTCCACTTCTTAAATAGCAGGAGGCTCTGTTCTCAGTTTTACTATGCACACACATACATGCACACTCATTTAACCCTAATGCTTCAACTACCAACTGGAACCCATCATTTCCAAGTCTATACCTATAAGCACATCCATGTCCCAGCTCCAGAAAAACTCTGCCCCATGCCGCAGCTGGGGATCTCTTGGTGACCCCAAAGGCAGCCTCTCTAAAACAGAACTTGTTAGTTTCTCTCCCCTCCTGTAGCCCCTGTCTTGGCGAGTGGCACTACCATCTACTGGTGCCCCCAGGCCAAATCCGGGTATAACTGTCCTCACTGAAAAGTCAGTCACTCCTGTCCACTCTGCTGGCTCTCGAGTCCACCCCTCATAGTCTCTCCTTCCACTGTTGCTCACCCTGTTTGCCCACCACTCCCATGCACCATCACCACTCTCTTGCTGAAACACCACACTGTGCCATTCAACTCTCAAGCATTCTCTAACAACTCCCTGTCACCTACAGAATAAAGGCCACACTCCTTGTATAGCACAAAATCGTAATGAAGCCCTGTTCACTCCGCCTGCCTTGTGTCCCATCAGGCTCTCCAAAGCACTAGCCACTCCACTGTAGTGTGTTATATTAAATGTCCATGATCTTTCCTATACACGTGTTTCCTTCTAATTAGAACATTTTCCCTTCCTTCCCACCCCACCTCCATCTTCTCCAGCTCCTCTCTATGGATAAAACCCTTTCTACTCCTCAAAACTCCTCAGTCCCAACACCATCTCTTCTATGAAGCCTCCCTCACCTCTACCTGATGGGCAACCTCCTGAAGCATACCCCAGCCCACGGGGTCCACGTGTTGTGGCTGCAATGAGAAAATTCACACAGACTGCAAAAGTCCTGTGGAGAAAAAGGAACGGCATGGCAACTCTCTGAGTGAGAGAGGGCCCTGACCCCTACCTAGACAAGCTTTCGTTGCTTTTCTGGGTACATTACATCGAGCATGGTCCTCATTTACTATGCACAGGTTCCATTTAGGTGGTTACATTTTACAGAAAACAAAGGAGAGGAAATTGCTAATTACATCAAAGAAGAAGGATATTTGCAAATGCAAAGGTAAAAGTGGTTGAACTGGTTACATTTGTCCTTGGGAGGCTTTGCACAGATTTTAGGAAGTTACTTTAAAAATATGCAATAAATATTTGCTGCCTCAATTCAGGGTGAGGGAGATTTAGCAAAAAGCAAGCCTCAAAGAAGCTTAGGTACAATGCAGGCCTGACTCCCCACGGGAAAACCTATCCATGGGTTTGGGTCCTGTGTGCCGGCTCACTCCCCACTGGCTTTCCGAGTCAGGGGCTGGGCTACGTTCCCCATGCCATGTGGAACAATTCCCTATAACCTCCTTTTGTCCTCCCACAATGGCCAGCACATTTTTCCTTTTGGGCACTATGGCACTGAATTTTAAACCGAAGTCAGGGACCAGACATCTTTGTATTATTACCTGAGCCCATCCTCTTCAGGACTCACTCAGCACAGTGCTTAGCTTCCACTTCTCTTGAATGGATGAGTCGGTAAGTTAGTAACTGAGTAAAGAAATGAATGAGAAAAACTTCATTCAGGGTTCTGCCTGCTAAAGTTGTTCAGTCCTTATGATGCAAATGAGAAAAGACCCTTGGATCAAACAGTGATTTGGCTCAGAGATCGTTGACTTCTATGAACTTAATTACATTTCTTCTCAATTAGAATTGTCTTAACTAACCCTCCAGCAGCTCCGAAACTGGGTTACTTGTAACTCAGAAGGGAATATGTCATTTAACTTATGCTCAACATGTGTAATTAACAGCAGCCTCCATTCATGTTACTTCCCCCATATACACGTTGGGATTCTTCTTTTCAAAGAAATGAAAAACTTGGACCAGTGGCTTGGGAGCACTGGGGAAGGACTTATTCACTGACTCCAGCCGAGGGAGGGCGTAAACCACATTGATTAGAGCAGGGATTTCAGCCTGTGAGTCTCAGCCTGATGCTACGTTGTGAGAGCAATTTAGAGAGCTCTGCCTAGCATTCCTCATGAAATAAAATAGAACAAACTCAAACAGCAAATGCCGAAGAACATGGCACATGGCAGAGGTAAGTATTAGTTTGTGAAACTTTCGTGTGTGTGTGTGTGTGTGTGTGTGTGTGTGTGTGTGTATTTGTCACCGGTCATAGTGTGATATTTCCTACTATGGGTCATGGTCAAAAAGTTGGAAAACACTGGTTAACAGCATGAGCTTTATTGAATTGTATTGATAATTAGCTCTGCTGCCAATTCCCTGGGTGACCTTGGACAATTGTTTAACCTCTCTAAACCTTGGTTTTCTCTTCTACAAAATGAGAATAGCAACAGCACTCACTTTTTTGCCTTATTGTGAAGATTAAATATGTTTAAAACATATAAACAAAGTTCTTGGAATAGTGCTTGTCACAGTAAGAATTATATAGATTGTAATATTATTGTCTATAATGAAGAACTAGACTGAATTTGAACTATTAACCTTATAAAGGAGAAAGAATAAATTTGTAGGAATGTCAGTTCATAGATAGACATGAGTACAATCAAATGTAAGAATAGAAAATGCTCCAAATATGTCGAGTTATTCATTCATTTAAACAGGAACTTATTAAGCATCTACTACACATCCCCTGGGCTTCAGAGATCAGATTCTAGATCTGTACCGCTCCTCCTGCACAAAGGCTCTCAGCCAAGCCTGGACCAGAAGACCAAGCTGTGTAGTTCAGGTCCTCACCCGGAGCCCTGAGAGCCCAGTGGGGCAGCGGAGACACAAGGCGTACACAATGTATTAATGGTAGAAGTAGTGCCGTGAGAGGCAACAGAAATAACTTCTGGCTAAAGACATCAGGGTGTGGGGAGAAAGGGACAGCAAAGGAGGTGCCCATTGAGAAAGGGCTTGAGAATGAGTACAATGTGAATGGGAAAAGACAGAAGCAAACTACTCCAGACAAGAAGAGGACACAACGGAAGGTATGGAGACAGCAGAGTGCAGCGCTCATGTAAAGCACAGAAGTGACTGTGAGGACAGTAAGAGGCCGGGATGGAAAGCGGGAGGACTGGGTTTGTTCCCTTTCACTTCGATCTCACTGATAATTCATCTTCTCCAGGACCTCATTTTCCCTCACCCAAGCACCTCCTTTCATTCTTCCAGTTCAACTGCTCTCAGCTGCTGTTGCAGCGCAGCCTTGACCTAGAGTCGTCTTCCAGTCTGAGGGGCCTGCTCCTTCTACTCTCCCTTCCTCCCACGTCTTCTGCACTGCTCCTAGGCCCGAGCAGCCGCACTACACTCGTTCATTCCTTCACAAACACTACTAGTGCCTTTACCCTCCTCTCTCTCTAGAGAACCTGCCACGCAAAGCCTGAACCTAGTTAAACCAAATCATTTGCCTGCTCTGTGCCTGCTCCCCAACTGGTGAACTTGGAGGGGGAAAAAAAGACATACCATGCTGTTTCACCTTGAATTCATGATGATGAAATTTCAGATCTGAAATTTCAGATGACACTCAGCACTGATGTGGGCAATCTTGTCACTGCCATGGGATCTCCTTAAAGACCCTACTCCCTTTTCTCTTGCCCTACTCACTCTTAAGAATGACCCGGCCTCATACTGTATTTGGACGTAAGAGCGATTGGACAGCAACTCCATCTCCCTTCCACCAAGTCTACCATCCTTCCAGCATCGGTGCCTGTGCCCTTCGCCCGCTCTGCCTGCTTTCACCCAGAGCCCACCCTTCTCTGGTGCTCTGGGCCCATTGGATCTCACCTTCAGGGACCTCGGCCTTCAGCGCTTTGCCCTCTCTTCTGTGTCCAGTACTCTTCCGTCTCACCGAATCTTTCTGCTCAGCATACAAGCCTGCTCTAATGGCCCTTAACTTTGAAATAAAGCAAAACTTCCTCATAAGCATCACTGCCTCATCAACTACTCTCCCATTTCTTTTCCCAACTTCATAGCAAGATTTTTTGAAAGAGTTTCCTAAGGTCACTTTCCCCATTTCCTGTCCTGGCATTCTTTCTTCAACCCACCCCTGCTGGGCTTCTAATCCTGCTGCTCCACTGAGGCCATTGGCTAAGTGGCCAGCGACTTCTCTGTTGCTTCTGTTCTCATTTTACTCCCCTTCTCAGCAGTCCACAGGGCTCCTCACCTTCTCCATGTGAAAACGCTTTCCTTGGCTTCCATAATACCTCGCTCTCCTGGTACTTCCTCCTTCTTCACTGGCCACTCCTTCACAGACAGCTTCGTCATCTCTTTCTCTTGTGTTCAATTCAAAACACTGATGTGCCGAAGACCTTGGTCCCACGCCCTGTCTCTGTGTTATCTGCACACTCTTCCTAGGAGACTCCACCCAGTCCCATGGCGTACCTACACTGCATACCCACTTTATCCTAAACTTCATTGCTACCGGTAACTTTTGCCAAAGCTAGATGCCTGTATCAAAAAATGCATGCTGTTCTCAGCCTGGGGTGATTTGTCAGCAATTATCACAGGCCTGGCTCCTTCTTGCCCTTCAGATCACAGCTTAAGTGCCATATTCCCAGTGAGCTCATCAATGACCAACATCTAAAGTAGGCATCTGTCACCCTATCACTCCAGTTTATTTGAATCCCCTGCATAGTGCTTAACTCTAATGTATTTATTTTTAAAGTCTAGCCTTCCTCCCCCTTCCCACTAAAGACAGAGAAATGAGATTAATAGCTCAGGGTCAGTAAGGTGAATATGGAATCTGAACCCAGAAAACCAGACTCCAGAACCTAGTCCAACCTACCAGTACTGGCAGCAGCAAGTGCTTAAACACAGGCCATACTTAGTACCAGTCAAATGCTGTTCAAGGCATTTGATCATATTTCTCATTTAATCTTCACAACAGTCATGCATGGTGAGCACAAGTTTACAGATGAGGAGACTGAAGCCCAGGCTGGTTGATGCCGCCCCCAAGATCCCTGAGCATTCCACCAGGGGTGGGGAACAGGACCGTCCTGTGCTTCCTTCCTAGGGAACCATGTCTCTGCTGTCCTCCTCCAGGGGTAAAGGCGTGTGCACTCACTGTCTCCCTGCTCCCAAGAAAATGCTCAACAGCTTCTTGGTATTACCACATTTAAAATAAGTCTGGTAGCCTGTTTATGAAGGCCTTGGGGAGCCCACTGCAGACAGCTGATTCGTTATACAGCAGCTCCCCCCCATCCACAGAAGACATGTTCCAAACCCCCCACATGGATGCCTGAAACCATGGATAGTACTGAACACCACATACACTGTGTTTTTCCCATAGATACATACCTATGATGAAGTTTAATTTGTAAGTTAGGCACGGTAAGAGACTAACAACAATAACTGATCATAAAATAGAACAATTTTAATAATATACAGTGATAAAAGTTATGTGAATATGATCTCTGTCTTTCAAAATGTCTTTTGACTTTTTTTGTTTCTGGAATTTTCCACTTAATAATTTTGTACCGCAGTTGACCATAGGTAACTGAAACTGTAGAAAATGAAGCCACGGATGAGAGGGGATGACTGTGTTAGCAGAGATGAGAGAAATAGAATCCCTCATCTCCTCAGAGGCATTTCTTCAGTGGGAGAGTCTGAACTTGATCTTCCCTCTACAAGGAGCTGGGCTGCACATACTTCACTACAAAGGATTCTGGGCCTGTGCGAGGACCCCCTCCTGTGTCTTGTTCCATCTGCATCCTGGGGAAAGACTCCACAGCTGCCTTTAGAAAAGGCTGTTCATCACGCTTATCCTTTCTCCACCCCAAGCAGCACACCGTGCTCTGGTCCAGACCTTCTTTCTTCCTCCCCCTCCAGGAATATGTACCACCTGAAGCATCTGTCATAAACATTGCCTATGTGTATGAAGAAAGCTTAATTTGAAAATGCCTGTCCTATGTCTACAAGGAGCCTGCTTTCTAGCCATCTGTTACATGTACCCACTGTTAAATGTTTAACTGGTGCTAATGAGTGACCGCCCTATTCTTTCCAGGTGCCATAATATTTCCATTATAACGATGGCTTTTGGAGGAAAAACAGATATTAATAATGGGAATTTCAGGTACCTCAGCCCAGTTGAAAAGTTTATATTTAATTGTATAGGCGAGAGGGAGACTTTGTAGGCTTTTGAGCAAAAGAGTGACATGGGACCTGCTTTCAAAAATCAATCTGGCAGTGATGTGTAGAATAAACTGGAGCAGCGAAAGGAACAGTTGGTTGGAACATGGTGTTGAGAAGCCAAGGGCTTGGAATATTGGCACAGAACACGTTGATTCATCAGCACAAACTATCCTTGCTGCTAAAAAGCCGGTCAAAGAGCAGAGCTAACTGATGATGGATTTGTATTAGGACAGCACTTAAAATTTGTGTTCACCCTGAGTTGCTTTTATCTGCAGATACCATATTAAGCAAAATCTTCCATACTTTTGTCATTACTGAGTTAGTGGCCTCCTTGGTGCATTTCAGCTTCTATTTTCAGACTTGAATGTCCTGGGCAAGTAAGTCCATTTCAAAGGGATGAAGATGCTCTTTTATTGCCCTTTACGTCATTCAGGGTTGAATCTAGGCAGAACTTTCTTTTTTTACCACCTGCCCCATGCGTTGGCTCTTCCCTCTCTGACCCCAGTCCAGGACACTCTGTGGAGCAGGAAAATCACCTTCATCTCTCTGCCCTTTGTGCTCCACCATGCTGCCACCTACCCTAGGGCCACCGAAGCCCTCACTAGGGTCATGATCTCCAACTCTGAGCTCCACCCCAGCATGGTGACAGACAACTTCAAGGTTAAATAGCTGGCTGGGGATCTTGTCCCTGTGAGAGGGGCTTTTCTGACCCCTTGGCCAGGTCTTGCCATGATCTACAGCCATCACCTCAACTGGGCCACAGGAGAGCCCCAGGCCCAGAAACTTGTGAATCTGGGTCCTGTGTTCCTGCATATTCTTTCCATCTCTTCAGTTGACCAAGGGTAGGAAGACCACAATCCAGTCCTGCCTAAATGTGGCTATCGAAAACATTGGTATAGAAAGCACGATATGGTACAATACATAGTTTGGGAAACCCAAATTTTAAAGATTGTAATGATTCAGAAAAATAAATTTGCTAACTCACCATTCAGGCGGCATTCTCCCTCCCATTAGGGCCTCCTGTGCAGCAAGTCCCTTCCCAAAGCTCCCCTCTGCCAACTTCAAGCAGGCTCTGTAAATCACCTCCTTCCTTCCCTTGCTTTCCGTCTTTCTGATTCTTTTTCTAGTTTTTCCTGCTGGGCATCAACATGCTTCTAGTTCTTTCTTTAACTTCCTGCCTTCTTCTCACCCTCAAACAAAGCAAAACAAAACAAGTCTGCTCCCTTTAGAGTTTTTCCTAACTCTACATATGACAACTTCATTTACCTGGAAACCCAAGGCAGACGCTGGCGCTGATTCTGGATGGGGGTTTCTCACACTTGAGTGGGCAGATCTCAGGCTCCAGCATCGGAGCTCTTGATGCAGTAACTGATTCTGAAGGTCTGGGACAAGCCCCCAAATCTACATGCCTAACAAGTTCCTAGGTGACAATGATGCTGCTGGCCTGGCTATCACACTTTGAGAACCACTGTTCCAGAAACCTCTTTCTCCTTTTCCTCTCTCCTCCCACCCAACAAATAACTGATCAGGTTCCATTTATTTTTGTCTCCAAATTAGTCTCTCACCTTCCTATCACCACTGCCCTGGTTCAGGCTTTTGCCATATTTTCTTGAACTATTAAAATCACCTGCAGGCTGGCCTCTGTACCTCCAACCTTTGCCCTTCCACATCTCTTGCTAGAGAAATGATTTATCTGAAACCCATATCAGATAACCCACTGGGGACCCCTTGTCCCCAAAGGTTGCCTTCAGTGGCTCCCACACTACCAACAGAACAATGTCCAGCCTCCATAGGATGGGACGTGATGCACCACGTGGCCTGGCCCTATTTACCTCTGCATTCTCATTTTCCAACACTCCCTGTAGCAATAAAGTGCTAGAGATTTCCAGCACATACTTGGCAGTTTCCTGCTCTCTTGGCTGCTGTCACTTTCTTTAGTTCACTCTTCCTACCTGTACGTCTTGGCTCCCAGCTCAGACTTTAGCTGTTCAAGAAGCCGTCCTCCAACCCCTGCTGGTGACCTCAGGAACCCGATGCTGGCCTCCCAGGGCTCCCCAGCATACCGACCTCTATAGTAGTTCTTAGCACATTTTTCAAAAGTATTCTGTTTTCATGCCCTCCTGAGGAGGGACACTGAGGGAGTTTTCTCTCCAGCACCTAGCTCAGTGAATGCTTGCTGAGCTGAATCTCCTCCCTCAAATGTCTCCTCCCTTCTTTTTCTAGTGGGCTTTGTCCTGCTGTCCCCAATACCCACTTCCCCTTGATCTTCACTGAAAGATCAGAGATCTCAGAAGGGCCAGTAATGGCTGAGCTGCAACCTATCAGTGGCCTCTCTTGGTCACTCTGTGAAGCCAGTTAGATTTTCTCTTGTATCCTGAATAGAACAACAGCTCTGTTTTGCTCAAAAATCAGCTTTTCTCATCAAAGAGCTTGCGTCTTTACAGCTCTGGCAGTGATATACCCTAAATGGAATCCTGTGAGGTTAGGGGAGGCCAAAAAGAGATTAATGTGGCACATATAAAGGCCAAAACTCAAATCAAATACATTTCTTTTGTTGTACTCATGAGTCACCATGGCTGCAGGGATCTTCAGCCCTGCAGAATTCGGAGTTTCTGGTGTTCCATCTCTACACGGGGATAAAGCCAGGCTGGTGTGTGCTGATTCATCAGCCTCTGACCTCCGAGACTCTGGGTAGAGATAACAAAAATCAGGTACAATCAATCCCTAATGACGACATGTTTTGTTTGCTGCTGCCCCCAGATTCTTTCTGCTTTAGCTTTCTGGGTAGGAAATGACAAGATCAAAGGAATGTGCCCACAACTTCCTACTCATCTATATGGTATTAATAGGTAGTAATTTGGATGCTAGAAAATGTAAATGAGCACTTGATGAAATTAAATGGAGGTTAATATAATATCTGGAATTAAATGTTTTAAATAGGCAAGATGAATAAATTTTGGAAATTAATCAAGCTACTGACAATATCTCATTGAATCATGTAATGTACTCAGCAGACACTGTGCACATTCTCTTACAGGCATATGCAAATGTGTAAACCTTGCATATTAAATAGTAGACTAGGGGGTGAAAGGCGCTTGAGGTATATAAAATATTATTATTTTCATTATTACTTTTATTGCAAAATTGAACACTCTTGATTGGAATTGTCTTTTGCTTGGAGAAATTTGCTGAGCGTGGCAATTTTCCAATACCACTGTGCATTTCTCTACGCCAGGCAGCAGGGCCGCTGAAGAAGAAAAGGGGGCAGCATGCAGATAACTGGTCGGAA
The DNA here is from genome assembly GCA_004027735.1 of Carollia perspicillata. Lineage (NCBI taxonomy): Eukaryota > Metazoa > Chordata > Mammalia > Chiroptera > Phyllostomidae > Carollia > Carollia perspicillata. Next base: position 7,756 of record PVKM010026417.1, on the reverse strand, counting down.
AGAACGCTGATTATTATCAGAACTTGTCTGGCCCGACTGCTGAATCTTTTGGTCGTGAACTGTCTGAGTCACCTGTCCCACACCTTCCATTTCTGAGAAATAGTCACACTTTCTTTACCAGGTGGTCAGCTGTTGAAAGACTAACCAGTGAAGATACTCCAGGACACTTGCCAGCAGGATCTGCCTTAATCCATAAGCACCAGACATAAGGAAGTTCTGGGTTCTTCATTCTACAACTTACTGAGGAATGGCTCTGGTTGCTGGCCTTCAAATACAGATGGAGACTCAACTCGAGGTGTGCCACAACGGTGTGCATTAGCCATGGAGCCACGCCTTTGTCAAGCCCTCTCAAGAGAACCATTAGGTGGATCCCAGTGAACGTACTCATGCAACGGGAGGAATAGATGACTGGCTCTGGATGGTTGTTCTTTTGGCCCCTTTAGAATTCACCTTGGTTTTATATTCTAATGCCAAGCCTGGAGTCATGTTATGCTTTTGTTTCTGATAGTCTCACTTCCTGATTCTGGTTTTGCAACTATGAATAAGGAATTGTCCAGCCAAGTATTTAGTGCTGACTGCTTTGTGAATCATTAATCCAAGAACTAGGGTCTCCATAGATGTGAATGACAAGGGGCCTAAACCAGCAGCACCCAATCCACTTGGCAGGGCTTTCTAAACAATGGAGCATGGGCATTTTTACTGATAAATACATTACAAATCAAAATATTGGGGCTGACTTACTTGGAATTTGGCAGATATCATAGTCCCAAACTCAGCAAAGTTCAAACTCTTAAGAAATAATGAGTTTAAGCCTTGGCTGGTGTAGCTCATTGGATTGAGCACAGGCCTGTGAAGCAAAGGGTCACCAGTTCGATTCCCAGTCAGGGCACATGCCTGGGTTGCAGGCCAGGTTCCCAATAGGGGACACATGAGAGGCAACCACACATTGATGTTTCTCTCCCTCTCTTTCTCCTTCCCATCCCCCTCTCTAAAAATAAATTAAATAAATAAATAAATAAATAATGAGTTTAATAAATGAGTGTTACTTTAATTCAAAAATGTTTTATTAACCTCATTGGTTTCTAATTTATTTCCTGAAAATTTAACTCCTTCAAGCTGAAAGGCCTGAATTATGGTTTTCTGGGTATTGGGGCAGACCACTCTCACCACGTCACAGACCCACATGTCAGGCTGCAACTGGGCGGGCCTGCTTTCTTGACCTGTAAAATGCACACTAATCAATGCCATTATGTTCATGAGAGGAAGGAACAGAATAGGATAAGAACACTTCCTTGGAGTAAGAGTAACCTTAAAAAGTCCAAGGCGAAAGCCCTGCCTGGGTTGCTCAATTGGTTGGAGCATTGTCCCATGTACTGAAACATTCATGGCAGGTTTGATCCCCAGCTGAGGTGTATACAGAAGGCAACCGACTGATGTTTCTGCCTGTCTGTCTGTCTGTCTCTCTCCACCCCCCTCCCTTTCTCTCTCTCTAAAATCAATAAGCATCCTCAGGTGAAGATTTAAAAAAAAATTCCAAGGCTACCTAGAGCACAGTAGAACATTCAGGGAAGAATTCTTGATGTTTTACAGTTTTGCCACTCCCCATGACACTTTCTTCCTTTCTGATTCCTAAGACAGGATGGAGTTCAACAATGATAGTAATAACTACAACTGACGAAGCACTTAGGGTTGTGCTATTCACCTTATATGTATTGTGTCACTAAGGCTGTACAACAATCTAATGGAGTAGGTACTGTGTTAGCGCCAGTCTACATGTAATAAGAGTGAGGCACAGAGAAGTCGAGTAACTTGCTCAAATTACACAGCTAGAAAGTAAAGGATCAGGACTTGAATCCAGGCCATCTGACCAAATTGAAATAAGCAAAGTGCCACTGTTTTCCCAGTCTTTTTGCAGTTATTTCCTTTGGCCAATGGGAAAATAGAGACGTTTGGATCCTCCAGGTGAGACTAATTGATGGAGTTGGTCATGTTCCCAGACTTGCAGGGATGTCCAACTTTTGGCGTCTCTGGGCCACACTGGAAGAAGAGGAGTCGTCCTGGCCACACATTAAATACATCGTGACGTGTAATCACAAAAACATCTCATAATGTTTTAAGTAAATTTATGATTTTGTGTTGGGCCATGTTCATAGCCACCCTGAGCGGCATGCAGCCCATGGGCCACAGGTTGGATACCCTGCAAGGGTCGTGAGGAATCTGTCTGCCACCACATGCTCAAAAAACATAGGAAATATTTGTGTGTTGGTGTGATAGCCAGCCTTCAAGAAGGTCCCCAAAGATCCCCGCCTCCTGATATTCACTTCCTTACGTAGTCTCCCCCATCTTATACAAGGTTGGTCTGTGTGGCCAATTGAAAATGGCAGAAATTATGGAATGTCGCTTCCAAGATAGGTTATAAAGGAGTGTGGCTTTTCTCTTGGTATCTCCCTCTGATGTACTCCGTCAGATCATGGGCTCTGGGAGGAGGCAGCTACCACATCATGAGGATATGCAGGAACCTATGGAATTGCTGCAGTGTGAGGAACTGAGATTTCACCAATAGCTGGTGAGGGACTGAGACCTGCCAACAACCACAAGAGTGAGCATGGAAAGGAATTCTCTAGCTCTGATCAGGCCTTGAGAGGATTGCAGACTGGCTGACAACTTGATTAGCCAGCACCACCCAGCTAAGCCACTCCAGGGTTCCTGACCCTGAAACTATGTGAGATAAATGCTATTGTTTGAAGTGGCTAAATTCTGGCTAAATTTGTTATGCCTCAATAGATAACTAATATATAAGAAGTAACCAGAACTCTACATCAGCGTGTGTGTGCCAGAGGCTAGTAGACAGAGTGGGGTAGGGGGAGGCAGTCCCCAGGGAAAAAAGAAGCACCGTGATCTGAGGAAAGAAGCATCTGATTACAGAAGCGTGGCTTCGGCATTTAGGAGTTCTGTTTGTGCAAGTCTACCATCAAGAATGAAGGCGGGCAGGTGTACTTCATGCAAATCAGGACTGATGAGAAAGCCGGGATACAGTGTGGGAAGGAGCTGCAGACTCTGTGAGGAGCCAGCTAAGGCCCCCGGTGCGTTTGCAGGTGCCTCTAGGTGCTCCCTGGGGGCTGAGACATGAAGCTCTGTGACCAAGGGAATAAGTGAGCTTTGAGCAGGGAGGCCCCTTGGTGAGGTCTGCAAGGAGCAGCCTTCACTTGCCAGCCTTCCATAGTCCCCTGCCACTCGCTTTGGAGCTGAAGTGCCAGGACATCAGGATGCAGCTGAGGGTTTCTGGGCCATAACCAGTGAATCAGTCTCATGTCAAGTTCATCCAGACCTCAGTCTACCCCAGAGGGAGAGTTTAGTAAGAACTGGCATCATTTCAATCTTCAGCTTCCCTTGTGAGACACTAAAGCTTCTGGTTCCAGCGTGCCTCACCCCACACTGAAAGGTCATGCCCTCTGTGGAGCCAGCGTGCAACCAGGGCTGTCTCCCGTTCTCATAAATCTTGCCTTATTAGCCTCTCCTTTCCTTTCCGAAAGGCACTGAGCTTCCTCTACTCCTGTTAGGGTTCCCTGTCCTGTTCAGCACCCCACTGCCACTCTCCCCACAAGGCATTATGTGTCTAAGCAGAGCACTGCTGGAGCTGTGTGGGCTTGAATAAAGCTCATTAGGACCCAGTCCCTGGAGCGGCAGCTTGTGGGGGGTTGCTGGCCCAGCTGGGCTGACGCAGGCTGCACTGCTGAGAGTTCCTTCGCCTGCAGGCTGCTCTCAGCATGCTCCCCTCCACGAGAGGCTGCTGACAGTGGGCTGCTGACAGTGGGCTGCAGCTGCCAGAGCTGAACCTGAGCGCTGAATTCCAGCCTGGAAACCTCAGGGAAGTGAGGGGGGTGCTGCCTGTTCCCCTGGGAAGCCATGCACCCGTGCATTTCCAGTTTTGTTTTTGGTCTCTGGTAATTCTAGGGTGGGACCACAGCACGCAAGCTAAGGGTTTGACTCTCCCACTTCCTCTCTTCTCATGCATTGAAACCCCAGGACCATCATTCAGAGCCTGCAGGGAGAAGCCCATCCTTCATTTGGTGCAATGAGAATTCAAGGAAGGGAGAGATTAAACTCTAAGCTCCTTCTATTAATGTGAAAGATGCTTCAGACCCAATTTCAGAGTGGGCCCGTGGTTTCTCCTAAAGAACTTGGATGCACTCAGAGGACCAGAGACAAATTCCTGTTGTGGGGCCAGCAGAGGATCTGGAAAGCCAGCACACTGTCCACGTGGAGTCAGCTGCTCTGCTCCGCACAACCCCAGCGGCCTGGCAGCAGGTGGCCGGAGGCAGGAGGCACGGGCGCGAGGCCAGGAGGCGAGGGCCACGCCCGCACCCACTGCCCGCAGCACTCAGCCTCACGACCCTCACGTCACTCCACACTGGAAATGTCAGGCTTCTCTGTAGCAACACAAGAATATTTCATTCACCTTTGTGAAATGAGAGAAAACACCCAAGAGGAAAACAGCATAATGATTGTGTGAAAACCAGCGGAGCTCAGCCAGAGGCAAACGAGATGTAGAGATTCATCCTCCATGCTGGGGTGTAGCTGGTGGAGACCCTGTCAGGAACAGTGTGGGCTGCGGGCTCCGCGCTGGGGCCTGGTGCTGCTGTCACCTGGGGGTGAGGCGGCCAGGGAATCCCCGCTGCTCGGAAGGCAGGGCACCTTGGCTCTGAAGGGGAGAGAGCAGACTTAAACAGGCCCCATGGCTGACAAGAGACTCAAAACCTTTACAAAGATACAAGACCAGGAAGTGGGGTCAGCATCCAAAACTGCCCTCGAAGCCTCAGGGCTTATGGAGAAGTTTCATAGTGACCAACTGACGGAACTGGGAGCCTGCCCAGCAGTGGCCAGTGGGAGGGCCAGCCAGCAGCGTGTGGGTCCTTGACTTCATGTAGGAAAGATTTCACAAAACATGAGCCCTGGTGGCCGTGAGGTTACATATGTTAAAGCTGGGGACAGTGAAACTAGGAAGGGCTCCACATAGCAGAAGCAGCAGGAGAGCCTGGGCCAAGCTGCCCCAGCTCCCTGGCAACTCAGACGGAAGGGGGCTCTGGGGGCAAGCTGCTGGCTGCACGTTGCTGGAGACTCTAGTTTAGAAGACAGTCGCTTGCTCCCTGTGAAGAAAGATGTTGGGTGGGCGGGAGAGAAGAAGGAAAAGGAAATGGTGCTGGCTGCTCCCCAGAGGGAGAGTTCGTGCCGTGTCCTTTGTCCTGAGGCTTTTCTGTCCCTCTTGCAGGCCAGAATCTTAGGGGAGCCCTCAAGTGAGGGCTTCAGCAGAATACTCTTCGGTTCTCCAGGTGTGTCCTTGCAGGGCCATGGTTGCCACTGATGGGTCTGTGACAGGGCGGTCTTTAGTCATTGTAGTGAGTCCTGGGGCCACCCAGCAGGTTTTGCTGCTTTTGGGGCCTGGAGCTGAAACACAGCTGAGGTCTAGTGTTATCTGCAGGGAGGAAAGGCCAGGGGAGGAGAGGCGACCCTGGGGCCAGGTCCCTGTTTTCCCAGTTTGGGCCCCTGCCAGGCACTGAGGCCTTCTGCCCTGGAGACCATCTAGCTGTTGGTTCTAAGGTTGTTTTTTCATATTTTATGATATCTGAAACCAGTCTGCATTTTATTATAACATGGCATCTTATAAACTCAGAAGGGTAGGGGCTGGCAGTATGACATCACTATTATTCTCTGTGCATGTACAGCATTTCTCTTGGCTATTTATATCATTGCTACTTCAGTTGGTTATTTGTTACTCTTTATGCACTGAGCGTACCACAGTGATTTGGCTTTGAAATGAAAAGTTATTGTGTATACACAGAAAGGTACAGAAACAGAACAGTGGGACGTAAATTTGATAATACTGAAACAAACATTTGCTATTAGAAAAATGACCACAATTCTTTATTGTCTTGCAAAGCAGCACCAAAAACTTCATAAGACACAGGAAAGAAGATGCCTGCTAGCATATTAAGCTTTGTGATGTCATTTCATTGATATGAGCACAGAGACCAGTCAACACACCCTAAACAGGAACGGATTGCAGAAGCATTTCACCAGCTGAAAAGGAAATCCTAGATAAAAATCTTTAGAAAAATTCTACATCCCAATGATCCTATTGGCCCAGAAGCTGGCAGTGTGTGGAAAAATACAGATGTTAATAACTCAGACTTGAAAACAATATTAATAAGTAAAATTCTCAATGTATAGCAGCGTTAGGAATTTCTTGACCAAATTGTTTGGCTTACATTGTGTTTTTGATGTGTGCAGGAACATCACTAATATAAAAAATTCTAATTATGTTTAAATAAGCTAAAGGAGCTCTTTTAAAACATTAAATAAAAATTTAATGTGATAATGCATTGTGTCATAATTTAATACTCAGTATTTTTTCTGGAACACAAAATCATGGTATATCTTAAAATTTATGATATGCTAGATTTAATGAAATATGGCACACCATATTTTGTACTCAACAACCCTATTTTGTCTGATTTAATTATTCAATAAAATTTTAATTGAATATTTTTATTTTTTCATAAAAATTTTAGATTCTCAAACAATATCCACAATCATTTTGTTCTTGTATTTAAACTTTACAAACAAAATAATAACCTGGTAAAATTACCACAGAACTATGGTCAAATGCTTCACAATAATTGGGGGGGCTGTTTATGATACAGGATGCAGCCAAGAGGGGGGACTCCAAAAAGGGATTTGGAATGGGGCCCAGAGCTCAAGGTGTCTAGGAAATACTGGAGAGACATATAAGACGTCCTCACCCCTTCCCCTACAGGGGTGAGTTGGGGGTAGGGACACATGGAGCAGGGCATGCAGGGCTGTTTTGTACAGCCACAGCCTTGCAGCCAATCCATGGCATGGTCATTTAACATATCTATAGCCTTTGGTGGGTCACTTGGGTATGTTAAATTGCTGTGGCCATGCTTGGAGCCAGGGGGATGGAAGTCACTTCCCCCCCAAGATGTAACTGGGGGGCAGGTCCCCTGAGTTACAGCACCTGCGTGGGAGCTGGAAGAAGATTGGCTCCAGGACATGGGCCATGCATGCCCAGACTCACGATGGACTCACGATGGCCTCACGATGGCAGCCCAGTAAACTTGGAAGAATACAGGGATGCTGGCAGGTGTAACTCATTGTATGAATGAGGGGCACAGAGGAAGAGTGGCGCAGGGATTTAAACCCAGACACGGCAGCCATTAGGGGAGAGAACCACATGGTTGTGGCAGTGCAAAGGGGGTGAACCACGTGGTTGTGGCAGTGCAAAGAGAAAGCCACGCTCGTCCGGCAGAGTGGTGACCCCTAGAGCCATGTAAAGGGGGGAACCATGAGGCTTTGCCAGAGTGCAGACCCCTTCACAGCTTTGGTGAAGAGAGAGATCCACGTAGATTGGCCAGAGTGCAGACTCCCTGCAGTTCTGGTGGAGGAAAGAAGAGACTTTGTCTAGAAAATGGGTAAAAAGAACTCTTGCCAGTAGACTGTGAGAAGGTGCCACATCGCAACGTGGCTGATGGTGCCAGTGGCCTAGAAACACTGACGTGTGCTCTTTTCCTGAGTTAACAGTACCCTGAATTAGGGTAGGGGGGAGACAGGAGGGCTGTGTGCGTCTGTGGGTATCTTAAAGGACTTTGATATTTTAATGAAGACATTTGGTCATTACTTTAAGTCTGTATAGCCTTAAATAAACATATCCTTTCCTTTACACAAATCTCTGGCATTG
>PVKM010026416.1:0-19352 GCA_004027735.1 Carollia perspicillata | reverse complement strand
AGATACGACACCTACCTGCTGGCTCCGTGGCTCTGTTGGCGCAGGGCTCAGAAGGAATAGTGGCCTCCGCCAGCACTTCTGTCCAGGAGCAAGCTGTTCCCCAGCTGTCTCCCTGAGGCCCACAATTCATTTCCTTCCCATATGTCTCTAATGCCTTCCAGTCTGCCGCTCCAGCACTGGGACTGAGAGGGAGTGATTATGAATAAGTCTGTACATGGGCCCTCTAAGAGAAACTGCCAGAGTCCAGCAGTTTGTCTTCTGCAGCCTCAATCCCTGCTGAGCTTTATAGCCAGAAGTTATGGAAACTTCTCTTTCTGGCACTGGAAACCTGGACAAGGATCCTTCTCTCCTGAGATAGCCCTCCTAATTTTTATATACATGCACGGGTGTAAAACCAGCCCATTCCGCATCTCCACCCCTCCTGCCAGTCTCGATGTCGTTTCTTCAATTCCGTAGTTGTAGGATTTCCATTCAGCTTGATTGCCGACAGTTCTGAATGTCAGTTGTTCTACAGCGTAGTTGTGATTTCAACATGGTTGTGCTAGGAGGCAAGCCCTGCTTACACACTCTGCCATCTTGTCCGAAAGTCCCCACTCAATTTTGCTATAAACCTAACACTGCTCTAAAAAATAAGGTATTAAAATTTTTAAAAAAGCTATGCTAAGAGGGATGCTTTCTTGGCCTAACAGGTAATTTTATTTATTTATTTTATTCTTGTTTATTTTTCAATTACGATGTAATTTAATATTATAGTAGTTTCAGGTGTATAGCATTTATATAATTTACACTAGTTTCAGGTGGTTAGACATTTATATAATTTACACAGTGACCCCTCTGGTAAGTCTTATACCCACATGGCACCTGACATAGTTATTACAATATTATTGACTATATTTCTTACGCTGTTGTATATTATAACTGCCAATTTGTACTCTTTAGTCCTTTCATAACAGAGGATAATTAAAAAGAAAAAGATTCTCGGGTCTCATCCCAGATCTACTGAATCATTTCTTTAGAAATAGAGCATGGGAATCGGCATTTTTTAAATAAGCAGCCAGGTGATTATTTTTTTATTTAAACATTGTTTATGCTATTACAGTTGTCCCAATTTTTCCCCTTTCCCTCCCACCACCCAGCCCATCCCCCACTTCTGTAGTCGATCCCCACAGTGCTGTCCATGTCCATGGGTCATGTATGTCCTTTGACTAATCCCTTTGCTTTCTATCAACCAGTCCCCACCACTCTTCTCCCCTCTTACAGCTGTCAGTCTGTTCCATGTTTCCATGCCTCTGGTTCTATTTTGCTTGTTAGTTTATTTTGTTCATTGGATTCTACTTATAAATGAGGTCATATGCTACTTGTCTTTCCCCAACTGGCTTATTTCACTTAATGTAATAGTTTCCACTTCCACCCATGTTGTTGCAAAAGGTAAGAGTTCCCTTTTTTTTTAACTGCCGTGTAGTGTTCCATTGTATAAATGTACCACAGTTTTCTCATCCACTCATTTATTTACTGGCACTTAGGCTGTGTCCAAATCTTGGCTACTGTAAACAGCATTGCTATAAACATAGGGCTGCATATATTCTTTTAAATTGGTGTTTCAGGATTCTTAGGGTACGGTATGTTCCCAGCAGTGGAATTACTGCGTCAAAATGCATTTCATTTTTAATTTTTTTAGGAAATTCCATGCTGTTTTCCACAGTGGTGGTACCAGTCTGCATTCCCACACAGTGCACTAGGATTCCCTTTTCTCCACATCCTCACCAATACTTGTTGATTTATTAATGATAGCCATTTTGGAAGGTGTGAGGTGATATCTCATTTTAATTTGCATCTCTCTGATGACTCATTATGTTGAGCATTTTTTCATATATCTAGGGGCTATGTGTATGTCCTCCTTGGAGAAATATCTATTCAGGTCCTTTGCCCATTTTTTAATTGGATTTTTTGTCTTTTCCCAAGTGATCATTTTGGTCAGGCAAGTTTGGAAAACACTAACTTCAGTTATTCTATAGCTGAAAGCAGTCACAGCAGCTGACGGTCAAAGACCAAATTTGTTGGCTCACAAGATGTAACACAAGTAGATTTAGTAGACAGAGCTCATCCTAAACGTAGCACGGAAGGGGTAAGAATTTCTCCTTCCATGTTCCCTTTGAAGTTAGAAGGCCAACACAACATGCTTTGGCCAATAGAATGTGAATGGAAGTGATGTTAGTGGAAGAGATGTGCTACCTCTCAGCAGAAATTTAGCGTCAAGGTATAACTTGTCACATTCCCTTGTCCTTTTTGGGATAATCATGGACAAACCTATGAATATTCTGTCATCCTACTTCCTTAAGTTAATACAATGTGGAAAGAACTCTGTTCCAGTCCAAGATGGATGTGTAGTATGAGTGAAAAATAAACTGTTGTTTCAAGACACTAAGATTTTCAGGTTCTTTATTATTGCAAAATAATAGCCTGTGTCCTAACTGATAGTCTTTTGGGGTTTTTTTCTTAGAGAGAGAGAGAGTAATGGAGAGAGGGAGAGGGAGGGAGAGAGAGAGAGAGAGAGATCTATTTGTTGTTCCATTTATTTATGCATTCATTGGTTGATTTTTGTATGTGCCCTGACCAGGGATCAAACCTCGACCTTGGCATATCGGGACAATGTTCTAACCAACTGAAAGACCTGGCCTGGGCCTGATACGGTCTTCAAACTCACAGGGGTGTCCAACTCATGGCCTACAGGCTGCATGCGGCCCAGGATGGCTATGAATGCAGCCCAACACAAAATCATAAATTTACTTAAAACCTTTTTATGCGCATCAGTTTTTATTAGTGTTTGTATATTTAATGTGTGGCCCAAGACAACTCTTCTTCTCCCAGTGTGGCCCAGAGATGCCAAAAGGTTGGGTATCCCTGCTACAAATTTCCAGATTTTGCAAGAAAACAACACAGTCTCAAATGCTGCTTACAAGGAGGAGTTAATATGGATAAGTAAATTTTTCCCCTAGAAAAGGAAAATTCAAAGTGCCAAATTTAACACCTCCTAATTAAGTTTATGTTCACAGGAAATAGATTCTAGATCCTTATGTCAGATTAACCATCTAGGTAAAGAAAATACTCAGAATTTCTTTCCCTCTCACCCTGACTTCAAAGTCTCTGACCTGGTGCTTGACAACAATAATCAATAGACTTTGGGAATATAATCTTGCCTGAAATAACTGCACTTGAGATTGGAGAATAGATTTTTCTAAATTTAATGGGTGTGGAGACAATCCTGTAATAATTTGTTTCTTATTGACTTTTTGGATGCTCTAGAAACTCAGGAAGAGACTTGATGTTATTTCTCTCTAAACTACAAGTCCTTGCAAAAAAATTTCAACCCCATTTAATTTTTAAGAACCCCTCTAATAAAGAGTGAGTGAAATATGAAGTGAAAGGGATGAATTTTGGACATTAATTTCTTTGAAGTTTAAATCTCCAGGGCAAGAGAATTTGACTTCAGACATTAATTTCCTTGGACTTTAATTTATAAGGGATTTTAATCTTTAGACTTTAAATTTCCCTGGGAATTCGATAATGGAAGAGAATTTATGGTCAAATTTGGAGGGTCTCTGTATTAACTGCATTTTACTATCAAAGTATTGTAGTGGTGCCAAGTGAGCTCATAGCAAGCCCTCTTATATGTGAGATCAGACAATAATAATGAACGTAATTGGTATGGAAAACAGACAAAATAATAAATTTTCAGATTTAGAATTTCCATAATTAATATACTATTTTTGGTAGTTATTAACACATGGCCTGTTTTGTGTCCTGTTTTAGCAACTTCTCTCTCGCGCAAGGCTTGGCCCTAGAAGGGAGCTCAGGTTGGTTTTGAAAGTTCACAGAACCTAGAGCACTCTAGCACCATCTGCTCATCCCATAGCTCCTTGTGTTCACCTGAGAAATGGAGCCCACAAACTTTTCCCCCATTTTGACGGCTACCCTCAGATGAACTCTCTAAACTTTAATCCCACCACGTGTCTTTGGGGACATCTTTTGGTAAGGTGTTTTGTTTTGGGTTGGCTCCCTCTACCTCCTCCCACATGAGAATCTTGTTGCTATCATGATGTGTATCCACATGTATATATTTGTGAGCTCATACTTTGCTACCAAAAGATATTATTGATGTTAATGGGTTTTAGCTTTTTCTATCCAACTCGCTTTGTTTTTGTAGGAAGATAAGGGAATATTCAAAATCAATGTCATTTCCAACTCCCCAGAATTCTCTTTGCTTTTTGCTTGATCCCTTCATATAGCAAAGATAATTATATGCCCACTAAATACATTTTCATATTTCTTCTACATTCCCTACCCCCAATTAAGTGTGACCATGTGACTAGGTCTAGCTAATGAAACATGAGTGGAAGTAACAGGTGTTACTTCATAGTCGTGGCATTGAGATCCCTGGGCATCACTCCCTCATCTCTCTTTCTGTCTCTCTCTTCAGCTCAAAGCCTGAAGCAGCCTGGATCAACGGATCTCAGGATAGAGGATAGTTATCTACTGCATGGTTTGCATTAGCAAGAAATAAACTCATGTTTTAAGTCACAATTCTTTGGAGGTTGTTGCTACAGCATAACACCAGACTACCCAGACACTTCTCCACCTACTTCCTCTATTAACTATCCTTATTCCACCTGTTCCTTTGTAAATATATTCAAATGTCTCCTATCCAAAGAGCCTTTCCTTGAATCTACTGTTTTTCAAATTATCATATATGCCCCCTCATTCACTGATACATTTCTGGAAGGAAGATCTATATTTGCTACCTCCACTTCCTCAGCACCCACTCACTCCTTAAAGCCTGAGGATGTGCCATCTGCTGTCACCAGTCTTCAAAATTATTTTTTTAAGATTACCAATGATCTCCTACTTGCCAAATCACACTCAATCCTGCCTTGTCTGGTCAAGTGGTTTTAAATCTTTTTATCATCACAGCCCCTTTGAAAATCAGATTAAAAACTATGGATCTTATTTCCAGAAAAATTACATATACATGCATGTAAACTTTTCATGAATGTTAGATTTTTTTGCAAATGAAAATAGTGAGACCTTTCAGTCTGAGACCAAATCCTTGTCTTACCTCTCTCCCCTTCCCAATGGTTCACAGAAAGGATCATGTGAAACAACCAGTTATTTGCTCTCCTTATGTTGAAACAACCAGTTATTTGCTCTCCTGCCACCTTGGAAGAAAGAACATTATTTTTTTACCACTGATTTATCCATACAAAACTCATCTCATCACCCTTTTCTGGGTCTGAAACTCCTGTCTCTAAAAGTGCCATCTCATTGTGCTTTATTTCAGTTAGTGCCAGAGAAATCTTGATTCGTTTATGTACAAAACTTTAAGTTTGATATTATTTTGAAACTTTGCTTCTTTGGGGTTGGGGCGCACTGGCCATCCATCTGGCTGTGAGAGCTCTCTAGCCTTTTGGCTGGCAGTGTGCTGATGTTTAAAAGTTTCTTTCCTTACCCAATGCCCTCTTTCTGGTGAGGTTTCTGTGAGGTCTATTAGGTGCACATCCTGCAGCTTATTGGCTAAAAATGTACTCTTTTTTTGGTGTGGTCTCTTTGGGGGCCAATTATGAGAAAGAGAAACCAAAAGTGCAACTATTTTGCCACTGAAAATTGACAAATGTCTTTTTAGTTCACAGGCCAGGACTCAATCTACTGAACCACACAAGCCAGGGCAACAAATGTTTTTTTAAAATAAAGAACCAGCCCTCCCCACCAAAAAAAATGTTAGTTTTTTTATTACCACACTCTCTTGAAGCCCATCCATAGATAGCCTAGACATCTCTGTACTTTGAGTAAAGAATTATGGCCCTGGCTGGTGTAGCTCAGTGGATTGAGTGTGGGCCTGCGAACCAAGGGATTGCGGTTCGATTCCCAGTCAGGGCACATGCCTGGGTTGCGGGCCAATTCCCGGCAGGGGACGCACAAGAGGCAACCATACATTAGTATTTCTCTTCCTCTCTCCTTCCCTTCACCTCTAAAGATACATAAATAAAATTGAAAGAAAAAAAAAGAATTCTGCCCTGGTGTGCACCTAAGAAAGAAACAAAAAGTGGTCATCCATTCCCACAAAACCATCACATGAAGCATTCTTTCACTTCCTAATGTGTTTTCCTATGTCACCCTGAAGTTTCGTCTCTCCTCTACTCTTTTTAAACTTTATTTATTTATTTATTTATTTATTTATTTATTTATTCGTTTATTTATTTATAGAGAGGGTGGAAGGGAGGAAGAAAGAGAGGTAGAGAAACATCAGTGTGTGAAACACTGATGGGTTGCCTCTTGCATGCACGCCCCAACCCAGGACCCAGACCACAACCCAGGCATGTGCCCTGACTGGGATTTGAACTGGTGACTTTTTAGTTCGCAGGCCAGCACTCAATCCACTGAGCCACACCAGCCAGGTCTCTTCCCTAATTTTTATATTACCATCTATTTCCTCATTTATCTCTCTGCAATCAATGATGGAGTACTTGCGGAGTTAAAAAAGAAGGGTGCTCCTCTTTTCCCAAAGGAAATGACAGTATAGCTGGGAAAGAGCCATGCTCACCTTAAATTTGAGTAATAAGAATATGAATAAGTGGGAGACACACCAAGCTATTTCTAAGGAAGGGCCAGATACTGCTTTCTGTAAGACAGGAAATGTAAACTGGGCCTTGAAAGATGGGCTGGGCTTTTGATAGGCAGATAGGCAAAAGGGTGTGATAAAGGAAATAGAAAAGTACTGTGTGTGCAACAAAAAATATGTAAATATAAATGAAATGTTGAAGTAGGTCCCACACAGATTGACCAGAGAGAACACAAAGTTAGATAAAAACAGAATTAATAGGTTGGGGTCAGTCTTGTGTTAGCCTTGAGTACCAGATTAGAGTGGGCTTTAGTTTGTGGACATAGGGAGACATTGAATATCTCTTTTCTTTATTGTTTACATTACAGATGTCCCCATTTTTCCCTCTTTGCCTACTTTCCAAGGCCCTTTGCCTACTCCTTTCCTCTGGCCATCGCCACACTGTGTCTGTGTCTATGGGTTATGCATAAATGTTCTTTGGCTAATCCCTTCACCTTCTTTCATACAGTCCCCGTTACCCTCTCCCCACTCCCCTCTGACAGCTGTCTGTTCTGTGTGTCCATGCCTCTGTTTCTATTTTGTTCATCAGTTTATTTTGTTCATTAGATTCTACATATAAGAGCATATTACATATTACATATTAGAGCATATTACATAAGAGAATCTACATATTAGATTCTACCATATGAGAGCATATGGTATTTGTCTTTCATCAACTGGCTTATTTCACTTAGCATAGCAATCTCCAGGCCCATCCACACTGTTACAAAAGGTAAGGGTTCCTTCTCTTTTCACAGCCACGGCACTAAATATTTTTGAACAAAGGGCTGATGGGATAAAATGATCTTTTAGGAGACTAATCTGCGAAAGAGTTCAATGGAGAGGTAAACAACTGGCCAAAAGGAGGAGAGTTAGGAGACTCTGACAATCCATAATCTGAATTTATGAACTCAGAACTGAACTGTTTGAGGAAAGTGACATCAGCATGAAGGCGCCTGGCTTGGCTCTCCCTTCAGCTGGAAGAATTTACTTAGCTAATAATTAATTAATTAATCTTCCTTCCCCCTTCTTTACTTCTCATAGGTGTCCCATCACACTCCCCAACTTAGGAAAAAACTTTGGAAATACATGAAAAGTTACACATTATAAAACTTATACAAGTAAAAATTAAATTGATAGTACTGAATTAATTGTGTCTAATAAAGACATATTCTAACTTTCTTTCATATACCAGAAAACTAAGAAATGTGATAATAATGATCTTTGTATTGAGAAAAACACCAAGGTCACTGAGATATGAATGAGTTTTCTACATCCTGAAATCTTTTTTTGGCTTAACTTGAGATTAAATATAAAACTAAAGGAACTATTTGGACACTTCTTTATTTAGAGGAACCAATTTACTTTAAAGAGAACGTTTTCATCTCACAACTGAAAGCAATAATGGGCTAAATGGGAGGGGTGAGCAGGGGTGAGTGTAGAGACGAGCACCGCAGCTGGGGTTCAGCTAATATGAGAGTCAGCATGCACACTAGAAATGTCTCTCAGATAGCAAAGATTCTGGGGGCTTCTTTGAAATATACTTTATGTCTTGTGTTCATGAGACACTTTTGTGAAAGTGGAAAGATGCTCCTGCCACGACACTGTTGAAAAAAATATATATGTAAATAAAAAGAACTGTCACGCAGTATACCAACTTGCTATTTGCAATGTAACGGAAACTGTACATGACAGAATAACACTATCAGCTGAACACAACCACTCTTCCTGTTTTCTTCGGTGGGGGAAGTTATAGCATAATGTTAAAGGTACATTTTGTGTGTATATTAGCCTGGGAGAGATTATTTGGTCATTGAGTTTCAGTTGTTCAATTGTTAGCACCTAAGTAGTTTTGAGCTAATAAAAACTATTTGGTTAAAGGCTGAATCATTTCATTACCATTTTTAACTGCTAACCAATACAAGTTTCCTTTTGAAGTTGACCTTGGTAGACACTGAAACATTTCAATGATATAAATTCAAATTGTTCCTTCCCATTAATAAAACATTTGGGATGAAATTCTATAGTCCTCTGTAACCCGTAGTATGACTCCTCCCCTGCCAGTGTTCTATCTTATACATTTGCTTTCCCAACTCATTTTCCTCCTCACTCTACAAATTCCCAACTTTCTACTTTTTCCTCACATCTGTCCACAATCCTCTACTCTCAGTTGAGGACGGTGCTTCACACTTCTCTGAGGAAAGAGACGCTATCAGAAGTTGCTCATCTTCCCATCCCCAAATCTATGATTCTACCTGCACCTGCACATTTTCTCCTTCTCCCCCACCCCACCCCCATTTCAATAGAGGGAGTGTCTCTTCTCCCATAATTTTATTCCAGCTCCAGACCTAATCCCTCTTTCTCCACATCATAATCTCTTCCTTTCTAATTATTCTGATCCCAAACAAACATGTGCTAGTATCTCTCGTCTGTAAAGAACTTTTTCTTGAGTTACATCCTCTTTAAGCTATGTTTCCTTCTTTGCTTCCCCTCACAGAAAACTTGAAATATCCTGTCTGTAGACGCTCTACACTCCCCCACCAAGTTCCTCTTGAATCCTCCCCAATTCAGCTCCCTTAACCCTCCATGCATCTGACATTGTTCCTGCCGAAGTAAACAATGAACTCTATGGGGGGAGGGGAACAGGCAAAAGTAGGTTTACAGTTGTGAGTGTGCAAAGCAGAGTTTATTCTTGCATTATTTATTATTTTCCATAAGAACAACTATAAATCTACTTTCGCCTCAGCCTGTATATCGCCAAATCCATCAGCCACTTTGGTC
Source organism: Carollia perspicillata (assembly GCA_004027735.1). Lineage (NCBI taxonomy): Eukaryota > Metazoa > Chordata > Mammalia > Chiroptera > Phyllostomidae > Carollia > Carollia perspicillata. The sequence continues at coordinate 9,919 of PVKM010026416.1, read as the reverse complement.
CTTACCTTGATTCTTCAGCAGCATCTCTCTCCCTGAACATATTCTCCACTCAGCTTCTGTGATGCCACTCTGTGCAGAATAGTTAAGAGAGCAGGTCTGAGATTGTTATTTTTCAAAGGATCTTACAACATTGGCCCTTAGCTAGCATTTGGGAACTTGATTTTTCAGGAGTGTTCCCATTGTCCCCTGAATGATAAGAATGGCTCATTGTGCCTGGACTATATAAGCAATGTAGTTTATGCTAAACACCTGCTTTCCTTCTGGGGATCTGGAGTTTTATTGGCAGAGGGTGCCAAGGTGACCAGACCCCTCTACACACACCCCCCTCCCAAATTCTTGGGCACTGAGTCTCTAACGAGCTTCTCTGGGCAGACATCACAATCATGTCGCTGCATTTTCATTCCTGGGCAAAGAGTATGCTCTGCATGACCCCTCGTGGGACAAAGAGGATATAAGGAAGCTGCTCATGGATTCCTCCAGACTTCACCAGTGTTTTTAATCCAGTGCTGTGTGTTTACTATATATTACTGTGATAAATCTTAGCTGCGAGTACAATTACATGCCGATTCTAGTGAATCTCCTAGTGAACATCTGAACACAAAGCTGGTTTTGAGGACCTCCAACATTAATCTGTTAGGGTTTTCCTTTTCTCATTCTCTGTTGGTTTCTCCTGCTCTGTCCCACTTGCAGGCCTCAAGGTTTTACTGTCTTCTCTTCTTTATATTGTTTTTAGGTGATTTAATTTAGTCCCTTAACATTAAATATAGTATCATCTATATGCTGACAGCTTCGAAATTTATATCTCCACTAACTCTAGAAACTGATATCCAAAAAACTACTCAAATCTTCATTTAGGATCTCATAGTATTTTTTTTTGGGGGGGGGGGTAATGTTTTTTCCATCTATGTTCAAATGGGATTAGTCTAAAATTTCCTCACTCAGTTTTGGGGTCAAGTTTAAAGTAGCTCTAGTTCCTAACTGCCAACTAACTACCAAGGCATTTTTTTTTTAAGTCTTCATCATTTACTGCCGAAGCACCTCACCATTCACTACTGGTTGTTCCTTCAATACACGGTTTATTTTTGTTACAACAATGACAATGATGGCCAGAGTTATCTTTGTAAACTACAAGGCTCTGCATGTCATACCCATGCCTCAGTGCTTACAGGATAAATTGCAAATGCCTTAGGAAGGCATGCATGAACATCTGTAATCTGGTCTTGGCTTACCTTGACGTCTTTTCTCTTGACGTGATTCACCTCTCTGTGCTCTTACCATACTGTACTCATTGCTTCCTGGCTTAACTGGGCCCACTGAAAACTCTAGGGCTTTCCACATACTGGTGCCTCTACCTGGGGTACATGTATCCACATGACTTCAAGGCTTCAAGACTCGGATGGGGATGGAGAGGGAAAAAAAAAAAGACTACGAGACCCTAATGGCACCCCTTTAGCTTCTCCCAAGTATTTGGTGACAGCCCACAGCACTATATTCATATAACTGAAATAGCTTTTAGAATAAAATCTAAGATTCTTAACCCAACTACATGATCTAACTCTGCTTACCTTCTCAGCCTTATCTGCCACTCTCGCCCTCCCTCCTTGAGCACAAAGGTCTTTTCAGAGCTTTTCAAACAAGTCAAGTTCTTCCCCCACCTCAAGCCTCCACTCATACTGTTTTCCTAGATGGATCATTTTTCCTTCTCCTTTTCAATTGATGGTTTATCAAATGCTACTTCCTTAAAAAAAGTCTTTCTAGGTCCTCTGGTTCTACACAGTCAGAGCACTCTTTATCCTTTATCCTTTTAAAGGGTTTAATGAGATTATAAATACCTGTAGAATGAGTCATTGGATGTCTGCCGGCTCCACTAGACAATGAGCTCCAGGACACCGGGAACTACAGTGAAATGGATGTTTTAGAGAAATACTTTATGTTAACTTTTAAGTCGTTTGTATTTCTAGCATATAAATCTGTTCTTACCTTGAACCTGCCTACATTTTATTTATACATACATACAAAGTTTGTGTGAATGGTTTGCTAAATGGAAATTGTGTAAACTGAGAAAAAAAAAGCCAGGTTGTATGTTTGGATTAAAGCATTACTAAAACAGGGACAACAAAAGCCTCATGGTAAGATGATGACCTGACAAAACTAGCTTAGCAGAAGCTAAAGTTTAGAGCCAAGAGTGACTGTAAAAACATAAGCCCTTATCCTCCAAAACTGACGGAATTATTGGATAAGGCATTCGACTTTTCAGTCTGTGTAAGGGAGTTTGAACTATAGTAAATTCTCAGTGTCATCAACAGGTTGTGCCTTTAAGTATACCAAAGTGTTAAAAAAACAAACAATTTTACCATAGGCTAATTGATATGGACAAGAGTTGAGTTCCTATGGCACCTCATCAACATTATAACTAAATAACACTGAGGACTTGCTGTAGTTTTATCTAGTGATCTTAAGGTAGGAAGATTCCAGATGACAGTCAATGATAATTTTAGGATTACTTGTCTGTCAGTCCATTAGACAGTGAACTCTTTGTGGAGAAGAACTATGTCATTCATTTTATGGTCTCCAAGTTGGCACTCAGAGGTAGTCAATACATATTTACAGAATTAATAGATATATAATTCACTGTGGAGAACTAGGGATTTGGTATATCATCCCTCTTACGAGTCTGTAAATTTCAAAATAGATTCTGGTTACTACAAAGAAATGATTGCAAAAAATAACATTTCAAGCAACAGATAAAGTATGAGTGTCTTGCTGGCTATTCAAATTATTCATGCAGACAAACCCATTCTCTGCCTATGAACAAGGCCTATTCTTTTTATAAATATAAAAACTGGAGGTAGGTGGAGAGGGTGTACATGCTCTTTGTGCATTGGTTATTATCTCTCCACTGACTCTATTGTTAATTTTTCCAACTACCATTGTAAAAAGAAAATCTCTTTATTATAGTTGATTTCGAGGGAAGCTGTGACCTCCTACATTATTCACAGCTTGTCAAAGAAGAAACACAAAGAGCTTCAATGGTGCTGAAAAATACATTTTGCATTTAAATATTCAATAGGTGTTTTAAAAGTAATAAATAATAAATTACGTTTTAATCATTAAATAAAGATAGCTTGGTGGGCAGGCAGCACCAATGGCCACCTATGTGATATGACAATGCTAAAAAACCTTTTAGTAGCCTACAATTACCCCCTTTTTGATCCCAAAGGTGTCTGATGTTTAATATTTTAGAGTTAGAGTTTCATTCCTGAAGGGTCTTCCAGTTTCAGCAGCACGGGAGCCTGAACAAATATAGGAACCTCTTATAAAGGAAAGCTTCATTAAACATAACAACAACAAACAATAACCATAGATGGGCTCACACGTCTTTGTGGGGCATGGCTATTGGATCTGGAAATAGCAATTCAGTTGGGTTTTAATATCTACTCAGAAACCGAAGTTGAAGTCTTGGACCTAAGAGAGTTGGAAGTAAAATAATGCATAAAAACAGAACTCTCCAAGGGTTGAATTCCCAGCCTGTAACTTGCAAAGGTTAAAAATCTAAATTTACACTAAATTAAAAGTGAACATAAATATTAATTGGTATTGGACCTGGTGCTAGGAAGTACACAAAAAAATTGCTCTGGGTCACATGGGATTCCCACAAAATAAAAAAGCTATCTGAAGATGATCTCATAATATAAGAAATTATAAAACATGTCCTGGTTGTTGTGGCTCAGTGGATTGAGTGCCTGCCTGTGAGCCAAAAGGTTGCTGGTTCGATTCCCTTCTTTCTAAAAATAAATACATAAAATCTTTAAATATGAAAAAATAAAAAATTATAAAACATAAGTAAATGATCCACCATGAACAAAGTCAACAAGCACACAGCATCCCTAAGAATTTGAGATATTGGAAAGTATGTTCAAAATATGATTGTCTGAAATAATTAAGTATTTCTAAAATGATTAAAAGTCATTGGAAGAATAAAACTCAATGATAAGTAGAATAGGCAGATTTGTCAAAGAACTAAACAGAACTTGTAAAATTAAAAATATAAACCTTGGAATTAGAAAATCAATCAATGGTCAAGTAAAACAGCAGATCAGATAGATGCAGATGAACAAAAAATTCTGAGAAGCAGAAATAGATCCGATAAAGTTACGCAGAATGAGGTAGAAAGACAAAGACTTGGGAAATATGATGAACAAATATAAAGATTAACATGGACAATAGTATGGTGATTGCTGGGGGCGGTATATAGAGACTAAATGGTAACGGAAATGGTAAAAATGTAATAAAGATTAAATTAAAAAGTATATAAAGATTAGAATGAGAAGGTACACGTCTAATGGGAATTCTATAAGGAAAGAAAAAAATGTGAAAAGATAATGGATAAAAATTTTGTATGACTGATAAATTATATAAATCTTTTTAAAAGAAACACAAATTCCCAGCAAGATTAATAAAAAGAAGCCCCCATCAAGTTACATTATAGTGAAAAGGCAAAATGTCTAACTGAGAGAAAAACTATAAAATAATAATAGAAAAATTCATTGCTTTATCTGTGATTTCTTGTTAAAAATTGAACTCCATGTACTTTACTTCAAATGAAGTGAAGTGGATACTGTGACTGGATGAAAAGGGTTTGGGGATTAAATATGCAAGACTTTAAAATCACATGGGAACCAGAAAAAATGTCCTCATTTCTTAGATACTATATTCTGGTGTCCTTAATAACTGTAATGGCAAGAGTTTGGACATTTGATTATACTAGAATGACTCATTTTTAAACATTATGCTTTTACAAAAGATTATGCTCTGGCAACAGAGATTCATCCACTTGCCAATATACCCCCATCCCTAAATATATCACATATAGAAAAAAAGTAAGGGAGGCTACGACATGAAACTAACAACCTGTCATTTTGTTCTCTGCTAATAAGTGGATTATCAAGTAGTTGGCCAATAAATACATCAAAGACATAAATGATTGATAATTATCCCTGCCAATTCCTCCAGCTTGAGGAGACACCTCTCTTTCAGAATATTTTCCACGAAGGGAGTGTACTTTCTGGGTGTTCCAAGAAGGGTGATTACAGTCAGCTTCTTCCAGGGGGCTGATAAGAAGACACTGTCACCCCTCAAGGTCTGACTGAAAGGATAATGGGCTGTTACCTTGGGCAGAGAATCCTGAGCTCTACGAGATACGAAATGCTTGGGACTTGGTCTGAGGAGGAAATTGACCCCAGCTTTTGGGTTACTGTCTTCAGGGATGAGTAGACTACCTTACCCACAGAAACTTAAGGTCTCCCAGCTTTCCCATTTGAAGGGGTCTTGTGGAGGAAAAGGGGGCACATACAAAACCTGACAAGCTCGGGGGTGGCCTGCATGGCGGCCTCACAAACTCAGAGATCTAAAGTAACCACAAAGGATGGTCTGAAATTAAAACTTATTAACTGAAAGAAGGTCATGGGGGGGGGGGCAGTCATTTCTGTAAGCTAGAATCTTCCATGATAAAAAAGTCAATCTTTACCTTAATTGGGCTTATTGTATTTTTGCATCTATGATAACATACCTTTGGAACGTCAGGTAACTTCCCTTCTTCCAAACCCCTGGGGCACAACCACCACACCAGAGTAGAGACCACAAACACCCTCACTGTTATTGTTATCGTGTTAATTGGTGACTGTCACTATCCTGCAACCACCTGTGTAAAAGATGTGCCTATCATTTTACTTTTTGTCCAAACCCCAGAGGTTTCCCCACTTTGCTTTCTCCAGCCTCCCTCATCTATAGCCAATGGATTTCATGTAACCCCCTTATGCCTCTTCTTTTGATTGTAATGTATAAAATAAGGCTGCAAAACTGTCATTTTTCCAGAGCATTTTCTCAATCCATTGCAGTTTTGCCTCCTGGCAATTGGCGTCAGTTTGGCTCAAATAAACTCATAAAATTCTTATATTTCAATATTTCTTACAATGACAGTTTCAGTATTGTTTTCTACTAAACTTCGCATGGAATAACAGAAAGATACTTCATCTCTTTTGCTCGGATAATTCTTCTTTTCCAGCTCAGACATCCACTCCCAGGAAAGTTGAGATCACCTGGAAGTGCTTCTTTGAAATAGTAAATTCAAGCCTTCCTGCCCTTCTAGATCGCTGCTCAGGCTAATCCTTCCATACTGTTCTTGTACCTCATCAGGATCTGAGTACTTTGACCTCTCTACCCTCTGCCTATCAGTCCTCTTCTCTCTTCACTTTGACTTGGAGGGGAACAAAGTTTGCCACCCCAAAATATGCCTTTTAGGGGTACTGATTATTTTAAGCTGATTATTTTTTAAGAAACAAAAGATTCCAGAAAAACCTTTGACCTTCCCCCGCTAATTGCTTAAATTTAGACAGAGGACCTGCTCCAGGAAGAGTCCTTTCTATGCCTTATTATTAAAGACGGCCAGCAATCATTTGTTTACCAAACGTTTGCTTTTTCCATCTCCATGTAAATTGCCTTCTTCCCCTTTGAAGCCTCAAACCACAACTTCCCTCCCCTGCTCAGTCCAAAATGGCATATAAACCTCAAATGCCCAATTTCTCTTGGGGTCTGCTATTCTTATGAAACCCTTATGTGCATACATAATAAATTTGGTCATTTCCTCCTGTTACTCTGTCTCATGTCAATTTAATTGTTAGACCAGCCAGAGCTTAGAAGAGTAGAAGGAAAATTACTTTCCTTCCCTGCAATTTCAGACAACCTAGACATTAACTACTCTCTTTCAAATATTCTCAACTCAATTATCTCTATTTAGAGAAGAGAATCCAATGGGATAATGTAGGTAAAGCACTGGCTGAGAGGAACACTCAGCAAATGGTAACTAACATCACTGCCATCACCACCACCGACATATATAGCATTCCCTTACTCCTTTGTCATTCTATCATACAAGCTTGTATGTACGGAATCCTGGTCTGCTTAACATTATTGGAGAAAAATCACTAAATTATGTAGACAGATGATAGTGAATTCATGCTTCCAAGCCTTAAGTGCCAAGCAATTTTGTTTCATTAATGAGTTCTCTGATTTTTTTTAAAGGCTCACAAGAAAGATTATAAAAAAGATTTTATTTATTTTTTTAGAGGGAAAAGGAGGGAGAAAAAGAAGGAGAGAAACAGATTGGTTGCCTCTTGCACAACCCCAACTGGGGACCTGGCCCACAACCTAGGCAGGTGCCCTAACCAGGAATCAAATTGGTGAATTTCCAGTCAGCAGGCCAGTGCTCAATCCAGTGAGCCACACCAGCCAGGTCATTTTTCTGAATTTTGAGACTACTCTAAACCTTCCAATCTCCTCAAATCCCATACCCATCCCTTCCTCCCATCATTCTCGTTCTATTGCTTTGCAGGAAAAAAAAAACAAACAAAACCAAAAACAAAACCAGGAACCATCAGAAAGAACTTCTCAAACTTCCAGCCACCAAATCTGCAAACGTTTCTGCATTTGTACCTATCCCTACCCTCACCCCACTCCTTGCTTTCCTGACCATGGAAGTGCAGTAATCTGGTTAAGTGCTAAGGGCCAGAGTCCACATTCTCTTCCCTTCTCTGTCATCCTCACCCAAATATCTTCAATCTCCCTGTCCATTGGCTCCTTCTCATCAGTATTTAAACAAATTTAAATGTATTCCACCTTCAAAAATTCCTTTTGACTCCAGCTACCCCCTTATCTCTCTTCTGTTCTTCTTACCCAAACTTTTAAAACCAGTGTCCACATTAGCTACTTCTATTTATTTACTTCCCAATTGTCCTTTGTCATTGTAATCTGGTTTCGAGTCCTACACTCCACTGAAACTGTTATCTGCTTTATCAATGTTCTATCTGCTGTACCAATAATTCTAAGGAACCCTTCTCAGTTCTCGTTTCATCTTGCACCTTTTGTTTGGTTGATGGCTTCCTCTCTTTGAGACTCTTTTAAGGAATGCCCACTTTCCTAGACCTCCTCTTATCTCCTTGACTGCCTTCTTGTATTCTTTGTGATCTTTCTCCTCTTTATCTGTCCCAGACTATGGAGTTCCTCAGAGGGCCCTTATTTGGTCAAGGGCCCTAATCTTTTCATACAGTTAAATCAATTGAACAAGGAGGCCATTAGACTGAGGTGGCACGATTGCTTTGACAGCCTACTTAAGCAAACTAGGCGTGTCTCAAGGTTATGAAATGTAAATGCTAAGGACAATCCTAAACAGATCACTAGGCTTAAAGTTATAGCCATCAAATAGTTTCCTTTCTTTGCTTCTATACCTTCTCTATTGTGTATGTCTTTCCCCTGGCTTCTGTTAGTGGAGCATCCTTGACCACTTACGGTTTGGTGCTGCTCAACTGGAATCAATTTTTGGTCACAAAAACTCTTCAAAATTTTAATGCCTCAGTTCACCCTTTAACAATACTTTATATTTCATTCCTTCCAAACCATCTATATGCTAATCTATATCCCAGTTTAGATCACCCTCCTCATCCATATGTCAAAATATGTATTAGCCATCCCTTAGGCATTCTGCTTCCAAACCTGTTTCTGTAGTGTTCTCTATCTCAGCCTCAGTGAAAGGCTTCACTACTTACCCACCTTCCCAAACCAGAAATTTGACATCACTCTGTCCTTGCCCTCTCTTTCACTCTTAACATTCAATCAGTTATCAAGCCCAGTGCATTCTACTTGCTGAAATAGCTCTCAAGATACTTCAACTGACATCCAGGTGGCATCTTCTTCAAGAATCCTCCAGGGTCCAATCTTGTCTGCTCTAAACCATTGTCATACAAAGCCAGAGTGATTCTTCAAACAAATGTAAATTATACCATACCGCTGCCCAATGCTTAAACTCTTTCAGTTTCTTGTTGCCTTTAGGATAAAGCTCTGAAGTTCCTAACATTTCCTTCTCATTCTCAATTCTCCACTCCCTTCTCTTGCAAGCAATCTTCAGCCATTCTGAACTTCTTGGAATTCCTAGAGTGCCTGATTCAAGCCTCTGAGGAGTTCCCTCAGGTGAAATACTTTTTCCTCTCTTCTTTTTCTAACCATCTCCGTACTTAACTCTTAAATTCAATTAACGTGTCAGTTCTAGTAAACTACCTGACACTCTCACACCCACCCCACCCCAGTTAGAACATCTCTTTAGGTGTTCCCAAGGCATCCTGTACTTATCTAGCAATTACGAGTATTGTCTTGTAATTGCTTATTCTACAGTGTATTTAGTTTGTTTGACTAAATCCCTGGGGGGGCAGAAATCTGCTGCTTCTAAACGTTCCATCTCCAAGGTCAAAAAGAAGCGTCAGACACACAAAATACTTCAACTACTTGAATGAATAACGATTCTCTTCTTTGGAACGAGAGAGGCTAACAGAACACCAGAAAGATGAGGGCTTAAAGCGGGCAGAGTAAAAAAAAAAAAAAATCTATAAATAACACCTGGGATGGACACAGAGTACCTAGGCGTTTCCACAGACTGGGCGTGGGGGGGACTAGGCCGACTGCCTCGCCGAAGGCTACGGCGACTCCAGGCTCTGGATGGGCAGACACAGGGAGTGCGCAACCCCAGGCAAGGAAGGACAATAGCTTGGAATTCGGCCTCGTGTTTCCGGTGGGGCTGCCAGGCGCTCCGCCGGTGAGGCGGAGGGTGGAGGCTCCGAGCCCGGCCCACGGCGAGGACTGCTAGGACGACGAGGACAGCACGGCTCCGGGAGCTCCAGCCCTAGCCGCCATCACCTCCTCCACCTCCTCCACCTTCCTCGCCCCGCCCCGGCCCGCCCCGCCCCGGAAGTGGCTTTAGGCTAGTCCGGAACCTCCGGGCCGGCGGCTGCAGCGTCACTAGCCGAGCTGGTGCTGAGCGAGCAGAGCGGCTACTGCCGCTGCCAACGAACCGGGACCGCGCGGTGCCAGCAGC